>WKFP01014361.1:1917800-2005955 GCA_011057875.1 Pterocles orientalis
CAGTGTTTAAACAAGAAAAAGAAGGGAGAAATAAGCTCTGAAGAGATCTTTCTCACTCTCTAGAACAAAACTAAATATTTCAGAACACACAACACAACGAGGTTAAACAAGGTGGGAGTCCTCCTCCTTGTGGCTTGAGAAACATGCATGGTGAGGTTATTTATCTTTAATGAACCAACCTAGAATATCCCACCTTTCACCTTAAGTGCATTAATGCAAACCCCTCTACCATAGGAATCTTGTGTCGGGTACAAGGCATGGCTACTTTTTGGAAAAGAGATGAACCATGGCCAGGACTGATACAGTACCTAAAACTGTAGGCTAAGCTCTTTTTGTTTCATTTCTCCACTTTAAAAATGTTCTATTCTTCTCAAAGGAATAATGTGAGTGTCAAGACAGCTTGCCAGAACTTCTTCTAGATAGATCAGTCACTTCCTTTGATCTTATGGCCAGAAAGACCACACATATTTTCTGCTGTGCCATATCTATGAATAAAGATTAAAGGTGCCAAGTCACATTTTCAGATTAACCAAAGCACATGCCTTGCAAGAGTTCCAAGTGTTGTGTTCTGGATCTAACACCGAACAGGAAATTAAAGTAGAAATAACACTGTCTTTTGGTGGGTAAGAAACATACTGTCACTGACAAGGCAAAAAACCTTGGAACATGCACCTGTCATTTTATACTTGAAAATGGCAAACCAAGAGACCAAGGTGAGCTGAAAAGCCTCATATCAACAAAAGTATCTTCCCTTCAGCCTTTGCATTAAAATGCTCTTCATGTTTTACCAAGCTAAACAAAACTGAGAAAACAATGCACTGTTTCAATAACATCACTCTTATGAGAAGCTGCTGCAGCGGGCAAAGTGAACCTAAAGGCTTCTTTTGCCAGAAGGCACAGGAGCAGCCAGAGGAATTCCAAGATACTGAGGAGAAAGGAACAGCTGAAGAACACATAGACACATCTGCTTCTAGAGAGCCTGGGTGCAAATGGCACTTCTTGGTCTGCTGGCAGGAACTCCTAGAACAGGTAGCCCAGTTATGACACAGCCCCATCTGACAGCCCACGGAGGACCTCAGCCAGTCACCCTACCCCGGCTCTTGCACCTCACTTCCTTCATTTAACCCATGGTTTTCAGAATCTTCACACACACAAAACTGCTTTTAGCGTCTGCTTGCTGTTCACAGGTTATAATTATTTTTATAGGTGTGTATGTCTGTTCAGGGTAGCACCTATCATAAGAAAAAAAACATTCTGTGCTGGAAGAGCAACGGCGTGTTTGTCTTCCAGAAAGAAAAATAGTCAGGCTCTGCTCTAAATAACCTAAATAGTGTGTCCATCACAGTATTATATGAGAACAGTTTCCACGTCATTACATAGGAAAACTCTTAAGCATAACCAAATATAATTTTCATCCCATTAGATCCTCATACAATTCTCTTTAGGATTAGTTTTAGATTTTTAAAAGCAGTAGATTAAAAGCAGTTAGTGAAAAGGCATTAATTAGCTCCATTTGTTCATTTTATGAAGTGCTACAATGCAACATTTTGCAAAAATTAGGTACAATGAAGGACATGGAAATGTGTGAATTGGTATATTAAGGATAATCCCATTGCTATCAACACATTTTTAACCAAAACTCACTGCAATCCTAAACCAGAAGGAACTACCAGGGAAGAAAATTCACCGACACTCTACCAGACTTCTCCTTTACATTTGTTGTTCTTTTCCTCCCTATCTCCTTCCCACTCACACACTTTTTTATTTACCTACCAAAAGCATGAAAACAGAAGTATCTTAGAATAAGGGAGATAGATTTAAAAAGCACTTAGAAGTACTTAGGAGAAAATCTGTCCCAAATCTGCAGGTTCAAATAGTTCAGTAAGAATCTAGACATCCAAATCCTATGATAACTGTTGTATTACCTAATTAATTATTAGTATTATATATGGATTCTTTACTAATCTGGTATTCCTGTATCATATACAGGAATGGCCATTATCATTCTGAAGTCTGCTTGAGGTCTTCTTTACATAGACAGGGTTTGCCAACAGCAGTATATCAATGAACAGTCTTAACAGTGAAACAAGTTTTCCCCCCAAACTAGCTACTTTCCTGGTGTAGCTTAAGACAAGTACCTAATTTTTTTGGGGCACAGGCATGTTAGCTGGCAGAAAGTGGAACATGATCTCTTTGAAACAGTGTTCAAGAAAAAGCGAGTAGTGCACAGACAGGTGCACTGTACGTCTGCATCAAACAAAGCGGCCTTTGCTGGTCTAACCTAGGTGAGTCTGCAGAAGGTAGGGAACTTCATAGAGTTAGAGGAGACCAGAATCAATCTGTGTTTAGGATATAGTAAAAGCACACAGGCTCTTAGTGGGAAGTAGGTGACAAACTGAATTTGACACCTTGTCCCCCTGTTATATACAAAGAGCAAATTGTTTTCATATCATGATTTTAAGTCTTCTTTTGGAAGGGACAAAATGTTTCTCACAATACTGTATGCACACAGCAATATGAGAAAGGAAAGCCATAACGTTCTGGATCTAACACAATGCACATTTAATATTGAAGTTATAACGTAATGACAATCAATTATTAAAAATGAACATTAATTTCTGTCCCTTTCCACATGCTAATTAAATAACATCCTTTCACAATTTGCATTTCTATTAATGCTTCTCAATTTGAAAATCAGGACCATTCTTGCCAACAGGTTAACCTCTGCAATGGTTTTCAGACGGCCATCTCCTGAGAGGTAGGAGATGACAGGTGCCAACGCACGGTGCTTTTCTGTTTTCTCGTCTTAACCTATTTACTTGCATGCATTTATGTGTCATGAATCATCATGTAGTGACATTATAACTAGGAAGGACTAAGATTCCAATGAATATAGGCTCCCATTAATTAGTTTCCTGTTTTATAGGACTTCCATGTTGACTGAAATATCAGTCTTAGGTTTCTACAGAGTTGAGGAAAAAAACCAATCTATAGACACTCTATTATTTTCATGTTTCTTGTAGCAATATTAAAGGTGTACAGAGAAATCATATCTTAATATAGGATTATAAATTAAACCACACTAGCCCTACTAAGCAGAAGCAAAAGCATTTGCAAATACGAATTCAGTTACAGATGCATCATGATGCATTTATGACTTATATCAGTCACTTTCCATAAACACTCAAATGGACATATTTATCTTCACACAAATATGCACCAAAACAACAAAAAGAAAGTGATGTGAGTAATCACACGGCCACACAGCTGCGTAAGTCCCTATGTTAGAAGTGTTCATGTGTATTTTGAAAGCTTTTTCTGGGGTTATGGTTCATCTGACCACAGTAGAGTAAAAAATGGTGTGTAACATGCTATTCAATATATTAATGGAATTCAGACAGAGGTACTCCACTACTCAAATTCAGTTGTAGTGGAGACTTTAGATAGGCAAACTAGAACTTGCAAAGTCAATTTACATTGTGGTCAGGATCCTAAGGTGCTGCAGCTAATAATGACTTCTAACATTTCTTTCAATAATTCCTGGATTTATTCCATCTACAAGCTTGTCTTTTTATGTCACACTATCCACGTTTCAAATACAACCATTCTATTTAAATAGCTTTACAATATATATTTAATATATTTTGTAGAAATTACAGCCATGTATTAGCTGTTATCATTCCTTAAAAATGTATATACATCTCTTATATTTTCAGGTTGATAAATTTAAAATTAATGAGATGTGCATTTCCTATCAAAACTACTTATCAACAACTTTATGAGTTGTTCAGATTAATTAATCCTGCTAAACGTTTCATTAATAATGTAGTGTGTACTGTATAACAGATGAATTTAATTTCATTTAGCTCTGTTTTCTTCAACTAATTCAGTATCACCTAACATGAAGCTGATATTTTTGTCCAATAATTACTATCAAATGAAAATCAAATCAGACGCAAGCTTAGACCTTCACCCAGCAAAATATGTCAACACACATTTGAATTTAAGCATGCAGTTTTTTCCTCTTCAAATCATTATGGATGCTCACACAATTAAATCTAAACAGGCCACCAAGTGCTATACTGGATCAAGGCCCAAAGATTTAACGGAAAAATCAATCCTTTGAAAGCCACCAAGAAATCCTAGTAGGAAAACTCAAGGCATTCACTTACCAAGATTTAGGAGAACAGCCAAAAAAGATTAACTGGAATCAATCTGCACACATTGTATGCACCGTATTTAGATCACACAAATTACTTCATATTAGCAAATCAATACTTACATTTATTGCATGCTCTAAGACTGATTATCCCTGGCATCTCTGAAAGAACTACAGAGCATTTTTTATGCATTAATAATTCACATAAGGATAAAGGCCTTCTCTAGGTATACAGATTAAAATAGATACTTATAAATACACCTTTGATTAATATAAAAACTAAAATAGAGAGCATTAGATGTTTTTCAAACAGCCAAAGAAAAATTGCAGTACTGTATTTGCAGAATCCTATTCCTTTACTGAGCAGTGTGTTGTTTAGTAATTTTCCACGTAGCAATCCAATCCCATTGTAAACAATGACCACCATAAATAAATTAGGTGAGCAATATTTGTTTGCAAATAACCACTTGATGTACATAAAATATTTTAAAATATTTCAAAACAAAAAGACGTGGTTTTTAGGCATATATCCAGTTGAAATAAATTGCCAACAATGCCTGACATAAAAATCCATCTGAACAGGGTGTGTAATACAGTGACAAGTGGACTGGAATGAGAACTGGGAAATACAGGTTCTAAACTGGGTGATGTCAATGAGAACACGGCCATTAGCAATAAAACAGGTTAGGTGCAAATTCATACTGTTTGCTGGCAGAATCATCCTTAGCTGAAAACTGTGTGATTGTATCACCAGAGAGCTGAGCTAACAAGCCCACTGAGAGCTGAAGCAAATTCTTGCAAGTTCAGGCCTCGACTTACGTGGTTATTCAGCTTTCAGACTGGACCCCTCTCCTTTCTCACCTCCTAAGTGAATTGGTTCTCAGTCTTGGGCAGGTCACTCCATCTTTTTGTTTCCCCTCCCACTTTTCATATTACCCACTCAGAGTAAAAGTTCTGCAGAGCAATGCAGGCGTGATCTCAGTTGGGACTTCTAGATGGTTCTGTAATATGAACACTAGCAATAAATCAGGAGAGGATAATGGAAGTGTCAACTGAGTCCTAAGTGTAGCAGCAGAGCGGTAATGTACTGTACTATACCCTACATGTAACACTATTCTTCAAGAAGGTCTTTGCACAGCATGGTTTATTCCACTACAATAATAAATGTATTCATGATGCATCCCCAAATATTACCCAGCACTAAAAATTAATCACAGTAAAGTTACCTTCACTTCTCTCCAACAAGAAGATAATACTTTCTAGATGTGATGCCATTCTGTATAGTTTTTGACAGACTGGAAATACTTTTATGAAGTAATAGGACTGTACCAGGAGCACATGATTCATCTTGAGTCTGTAGTACATAAAAAAGAGAGAGCTGGAATAAGTGAGGCAATTCAACTCACATCTGTTCAGCTGTGCTTGTTTGTATTGTTTTTCCTAAGAGGTCTAGATTCCAGTAGATACTTCCTTTGCAGCTCCCCCCATTCACCATGTAAGAAGTTCATGAGATGCTACAAGATATGCAGGAAACACCAGCAAGTGTATGTATCACTAGCACACAGACAAATCAGATAGCAAACAACGTGTAATTTTTAATTCCCCATTAAGGTAATGCCACTTTTTCAAAATCTGAGATATTGCTGTGGATCCTCTATAATTTCTCTCACAAACCAGTAAACACAGTTACTGGTAATCCCATTAATGTAACTGTAAAGACCATAAGTGAAAAATTAGCATTTTCTGTTCATGCTGTTCTCTATTACTGGATACTTGCTCAGCCCCCTCTTCATTCTGTTTCAACAGGTTTGGCTGATACAATGTTTCTTGATTTCATAAATCCATCTATGTATCAAATGTTTTCCTAAGACCTCGATAAATTCTGCCATGTAGCTGTTTCACTGTTATCTGCTAATTTAGTAATGCTCCAACTAAACACATTTATCAGTCTGTGTCCCCTTTATGAATCAATGCGAACAGAAACTCTCAGTGAATGACATGTTTTGTGTCTGAATATCCTGTAGCTTCGCCAGTATTTTCTACATCTTCCCAAGAAAATTTAGTGCATTACCTTAGTTCCCACTACTCTACAAAAACATCTTTCTCTCCCCCTCCTACTGACTGATCATATCTCTTAGTTCTCTTGGCAGAAGACCTTCCTTTTTCTACTTCTAATAATTTTTTAATCCTAATATATTATTTTTTCTGAGACTGCTTCTTTTGTCAGCTTTTGATCGTTCTAATTCCCTTATTATCATCAGCTCTCATACAGTGATAAAGATTTCTAATGTTTCATATTCTAGGAAGGAAAGGGAAAAAACGTGAGCAAAATCACTCTTTGTTCCTGGAATATTACCACCTCCACAGTTCATAATCATTAGGGTGCAGTATTCATTTTGACCCTCTGTTATGTCAAAGTTTCATCCTTTCAGTGGCCCTGCTGCCTCTTTGCTATTTTGTTCGCTTCAGCAGCAAAATGAATTGATCATTCCTGCTCCTTTTGCCACCTACTCTTTCATATGCTACTTTAACATTCCAGAATAATGATTTGTACTCGCTCCTCTAATTTTTCTATTAACTGAATGTCTTATGCATGTTTTTAATATAGCCTCGTGTATCTATGTAAAAGCATATCATCATTACATTTGCCCAGGGCCTGGATTTTATAATCTCAGTTTTAACATCCTTTTCCTCATTACAAGAACATCCTTTACAAAGTGGAGATTTAAAAACATGACTGAATTGCTGCAGATTTGCCCACCTTTTTGAGTTCTGTCCTTTGAAAAGTCAGAAACGGCTCCAAACAATACAGTCTCTGCCACCCTCCAAGATACACTGCCTTTGAACGTCAGAATTCAGAAGCATCTACCAGAAGCTTACACCAAGTACCACCGAAATTCTAATTAAAAAACTTTCCAGATTCTCCTGCAATCATTTTGCAGCCCAGCTAATTCAAAAGCAAATAAACTTAACCTTGCAAAATTAGATTATTTTTTTTTCAGTCAACCAAAACTGCTCATAGAAACATGCTAGTTTCAACAAATATTTTCTCCAGAAGGACTCCTCAGATCCACAGTGGAATTAGTGCTCAAAACAAAAGGCAAAACCAGAACGAACAGGGAGAAAGAAACAGGTATAGTCCAAATCCATCTGTCCTCAGGAGATTATCCTAACCATAAATTAGAGAAATACCCTGCCTATTGTCCAGTGAATATATGACTAATAATAACCAACTCAAACAGCAGGAGGAGGAAGAAGATAACAGCACTGGCTTTGCAGTTCTACAGCAATAACGTTCACTGCTTGGCAGGAGAACTGGGTTCAGGTCATCCTTTTCCTGTGCAGTCTAGAGCACAATTTAAAAGAACATTGGGACCATTCTTCCTCCCTGGCTGCCATTGAAGTTTTATAAGTCTGAAGAAGGGACATAAATAGCTTCAAGTCTTTCATACCCCACGATACAGAAGATATCTTCTGGATATTAGCCTGTGTCACCCCTTAGTCAAGCTCTTATTTGGATCTTGTTCCACTGCACAGAAGTAAATGTGTTATTTGAACACAAGAGACCCAAATGCTACATGGTCTGGTGGCTTAAACTGGTCTGCAACAGGTTTCTTGTGATTTAGCTTAAGTCAGTAAGAAATGTACTTGAGGTAAATCAATATAAGCCCTTTGTAAAACAATTTAGGAGTAGCTATATAAAGACTTCAGGATTGTAATTAAATTGATTTATTTAAATGTGAGTTCAGTTAAAAGCGTGCAGCTTTTTTATGTGGACAAGGACTAAAGGTGTGACGTATTGTCTTGTCTGCACTGACTCCATACCTACTTTTAATGTTCCCTAGATTTTTAATCTTGTTAATATTATGGCTGCAAAATGCCAAACTTACTTATACACACAGTAATCTTCTCGTTCAAGAAGCTATTATTCGGAATCTCTTAGACACCTCCCATCAAATCCCAAAATAAACTTTACTGATTAAGGTGGCAACAAAACTGCTTAGTCCCCTTACCTGTTAAGATAATGAGTAGCATATTGCTCAAGGGATGGATTTCTTCAAGGCTACGAGTAGAAAATAAACAGCCTGACTATTATTAGTAGGCCTACTGACGGTTTGGAATAGCACTAGTGATGATGAGGTATTCATTGGTGGGAGTCAACAGAGCTGAGATGGGGTTACAAACCAGAGGCTATTCACTATTACAGAGAATCACACCTGTTAGATTCTGCATGGCCCAGCAAGAAAATTAACATGTCAATGACACTGTCTTAAGATATTGTGATATAAACAGAATGCTGATGGACCTCAGGTGGTCCAGACACTTTTCATCCAGATTGCAGCAACACATAATAGGCTGCTTAATACATCTAATCACACTTTCTACTAGTCTTCAGCCCCCCCAAAATAGGGAAAAGTGTATTATAACCTATCTAGTAATTAATAGAGGCATGATGTTCTTCTGGTCCCAAAGGATCTGGATTCTGGCCCACAGACACATTTATATCTAATTGTCCTCACTAGATTGTTCCCTAGCTGACGGCTTCCCAACACAAAAGGGAATCACTCTTTTGTAACGTGACAAGATGTGAGGTACCATTCTAAATGTTTAAAAAATAGCAACCTCTGCAAAGAAAGCCTAGCTACTGCTGTACATCCTGCAAGTTTCCTACCTTCAGTTCTCATGAATACGTAGAGGGGTTTATGATTTACACTAAGTAATACAAAATCAGAATGACTTAGAAACAGTCCTGTCATCTACTTTGTTCCTTTAAAAAACAGACTTTGATCACGAAATTGTGACCTTCAAAAGCCTCAGACCTCCAACCTGTGAAACTGTCTCTAACAAACTTTACCTGAGATGAACTGAATGCTACCAGACGCATGTGGTTGAAATTAAATGACAATGTTTTGCCATACAAGCAGATTTATTGAAGGATTGCTGTTCAATCTCTAGGTGCACCACTATGCAGCAGCACAGATTAATGCATAGGAATAAACACCCTTCTAACACTAGGTTAAATTCAGGGCATAAATACAATGGTATATTTCTACTAGAGCAGCTGTGGTTTTGTAAGAAAAGTAAAATGATCATCTCTTACATCTTTAATAATAGATAGCCATGGAGCCAGTTATGCAGTGGTGGGGGGGAGCAGACAGACTATTACAATTAATCTGTAGCTATGCCATATATTGTAAATTAACAAGTACCATAAGTCTCATCATATCATCATATTTTAAGGAACATATTCTAAGTAATAATAATTTTTATGGCACTGTAAATGTATGCAATACATTACAAAAAAGCTAAAGACTCGTTCCTTTGTCTGGACTGCTTACAAGCTACCAGTTATAAATATTCTAATCAGGTTTTTATGACTCTCCTGTCAGTGTGGTACCAGAGTGCCTTTCTATTAGTGCATTAAGCTACATGACTAGCATTTTTCTGTCCTCAGGTGGAAAATTGCATGTATCTAAAAATAATTAATATTTTATTTTTTATCTATGATGTGCATGCACTTTCACTAGCAAATGCAGACAGAACAATATAGATCACATTTTACTGTGTTGAATTTAAAGCACCACACAAGACCGTTGTACTAAAATAAGTATATTTATATGCTGAACTGGTGGAGAACAACAACTAGGAATGTCTAGAGGAATATGTTTTACACCCTTAGCAGCAAATATTTTTCATTATCCATATTCCAGAGTAACCACTGATGAACACTTTGGGTAGATTTTGCAGATACACTTAGCATTGGCTTAACTTTGCTTCAACAGGAAGTTTTATCACGTAGCATAGTGGGAGCAGAGTAGGGCCACTGCTTGGTGCATCTGAAACTCCAGACTCTGAAGGCAGTGTGAGAGCGTAAGCACACCAGAGAGCTCAGGAGTTCCTGACTGGCTGCTCAGGGACCTAATTAACCTGCCCCAGTTCACTTCCAATCTGATATAATTCTTTGTTCGTCTTGGTATGTATGAATTGCAAACTTTCTTCCTGCTACATCAACTGTAGTCATCAATAAAAGTTTGCTGTTTCTCACAGACAGTTACAATTAACTTTACCACAGTAATCCTTACCACTTTAAAGTTTACAACAGCCTTGGAAAACAGAAAATTTCAAATACTTTAATATTACACTGAAATAATCAATTTTAGAGAAAATTTACATCACTTCCCACACAAGGTTCCACCAGAACAATATCTCTGAATTACCCAAAGAAACTCTGTTTGCACTGTATTGTGCTATTTTGTATATTACACTGACTATTCATGCCACTACTTATTACAATCCCTGACTTTCTCCTTTCATTTCCAAGCCACCATGACCTAGAGATTTCAAAACTGTAGAACACATATTTCATTCAGGTTTAATAGGAAAACGGTGATACACCAAGAATCTTTTTGTACTGGGGACATGACATAAAGGGCATTTTACTAAAGATGCGACCAACTTAAATTTGGAATACATCTGTACAACTATTTTGACATTGCAAGGAAGCATAGAAATGCATATCCAGTTTTGAAAGGTATAAAAGTCAGGTAACTTGTCAAAAACAACAGGTCCTTCCACCTATTCAGTATGCTCCTGGCATTTGCTCATGAACCAGACTCCCAATAACAGACTATACAATCTCAGAGACTAGGGAGACATTATACAGTCACTTAGGAAAAACTTCTACTCAGCTATCCTGCCCAGAGTTCAATAAATGGTAAATACAAAATTTATTTCTGCTTAATGTTTTATGGAGAGATCTCATGTTTCTCTTTACCAAAAAAAAAAAAAAAAGGGTTTTATAGAAAAGTACCACAAACCCGGCAGCAGAAATATGTGAAGAGCTCCGTTAACAAGAAAGAGTTTTTTAAAAAAGAGGTCTGAATTACGCAGCAGCCTGAAGTTCAGAGTCCATTTTTGTGCTGGTCTGCACCTTCTCACAGCCCCAGCCCCAAAATCCAGCAGTCATTTCAAAATAATCTCTCTTGAAGCTAACTTCACTGATTTTTTATTCTATAGTCTAAAATAGCAAGGTGCTAAACCGCCTTCCTCCTTCAGTCACCAAGGTCTGTTCACAGAATAAAAATATTTGAATTATAATGATACACTTCTTGATAACCTAAGTCAAACTGATATTGGGTTAAAAATATGTTTTAATGCCAAAGTTACATTAAATCTGGTTGCAAATTAAGATGATATTCTAGAAACTAAACGGTCATAAAAATACATGAAGAAAAAACATTTGATTGTACTTCAGAGAAAATATTTAATATAGCATTTCAGATTTCTACTCATATTTACTAAATGAACTGATCCAAGAGAACAAAAGCAGCAAGAAAAAAATAAAAATAGATTTCTTCAATGGCTACAGTAAGATTCTTTTGGTGATCCGTTTGGTGATCAAATAACTAATTACGATACTCAAAATACTTATCCTATTTTGCCAATATGGTCCAAATACAAATACGAAGATGTATAAGAAATTTAAAAATAAACATTAATTAGGAGTCTCATGTTCAATAAACAGTTCCTATTACACTTTTAAACACAGTAGGTTATTTAAAGCATGTTTGGACCGGAATACTTCTAACAGATAAAGCAGATTCTTCAACCTCAGTTCAATTTATTAGTGTATTTTTTGAATTAGACTCCAAAAGCTACAATAATTAAAACCATATGTAGAGCAGAAATGTCTCATTTTTTATGTTATATTATTTCTTCAGCACTATTATAAGCTCAGCCTGCCTGATGCGAGTCTAATTTTCCACTCAATCTTAGGCTGAGTCCCACTGGGAAAGTGAGATATTGTGATTATTAAGAAAAGCAGAGAAAGAAGAGATTAAAGACTCCCTGCTAATGAGCAGAAGAGAAAAGAAAGAAATGTGCCACTCCACAGTGTAGTACCTCTAAATTGAACTGCCAAACAATAAACAACAATAGGAAATAAACAATTCTTCATTACAGAGAGAGCTATTTAGATGCTCGTAGATCATGAGTGCAACATACACAAAAATACTGATAAAAAGAGAAAAAACCCAAAACAGTCATATACGAATTTAAATTTGACTACTTCCATTAGAGACTTTGATAGAACAAATATAATACAGACATCAAGTATATCCATTAAATATTTGAAAAGATAAATGAACAATGAAGGTCCAATACAATACTGCTGTTTTTATTAATTTTATATCTACTTATCTTAGCTAATAAAAATAAGGAACAGAATTCAGCTTCACTGAGAGGGAATGCTGTTCTGCTGTGTAGTACCCAACAACAAAAGTATTGAACTGACCAAAAAGATCAGCAATTGTGTTGACAAAATATTTAAAAATAGCCATTCTCTAAGCTGTTTGATGTACTCATTGGGGTTTTTAAAACCTCCAGAAGCTCTCACTTACACCCCCTGTACTCCTAGAATTCTAATTCCACATAACCTACAAAAAGCACTATTACTACAGAGAAAAACGTCTTTGAAGGCTGTCTATGATGCAGATTCTTTAAAGACCAACAGTACAGCATCAGGTGAAATATTTTTATTTGCAATATTGTTGAACAGAGACCCTCTTGTCATCAGGAGATCTCAACACATTTTACAATGGAGAAAAGTTTTCAGATGGAGAAAATGAGGAGAAAAATCAAATCGAATTCCTAAAATTATCTAGTATATTAATACCACAGAGGTACCAGTAGTAAATATTTTTTAAAAAAATCACTTTTTTATAAAGCAATACCAAGAAGAACTTGATACTACTTGACAGAATCAGCACAGAGATTGGTGGAACTGTACACATACCGACATCCGTTAGATAACTGCAAAATATCCTTGAAGTAGTTTTGAGAATTTTGAAAAGAGAGAGCATTCTGACATTGCCTCATACAAATAAAGACTTATCTGCAATTCAAAGGTGGAGTAAGCACAAAAATGCAAATCCTTCTCTGTGCAAACTGAAGTGAGTGTAGGGTGACAACATCTGCTTATGCAAAATTAGTCAAGGTAAGTGCATCACAGTCTTCCATTGTGTCTTATAGTAGTCTTGAGACTTGTTCCAACTATCAAGTAAGCATCACAGTTAAATGAGCAAAACTTAACTTTTAGCACTAAAAGAATAGAATCAAGAATATCCACGTTTAGTACTAATAACACCAGATTGTAAGACAAAAGGAAACTTTGTGGTCACCTAGAACTAGTATTCCAAAAATAATAGAACCTACTGACACCTACTGAGATAAAAGCAGATACTCGACTCCCACTCAGTGTTCCTGTTTATGAACACAGTGAGTATACAAGTCATATGATCCACTGCGTATTAGAAGTCAACTGTTTCACTGTCACACTTTGTGAAGTCTGTTATGCTGTAAGCATTCCCCGTGTCTTTTTTCCCTATCTAAACGTGGTTTTCTCAGTTACACCCTGTTTACCAACAATCAATGTTGCTGAGTATCAATGAACTGAGTTCTTTATGTTCAGATCTCTCAGCCTTTGCGTCATCTGTACATTAGGTCACTAATGATGTTGTTTATTCCAGGCCACTGACAAGCCCCTAAACACTTTTTGGCCATCACTGATTAAGACCAGGGGACCTGTGTCTGCTTGGTAATTACTCAGCACTTGTTTAACCACTCTTCATTGACAGGGTGTGTACTGGGACAACTTTGTATCTTTCTAGCTGCTTAATCACAATTCTTTGGCAGCCCAATTCACCCTTTGCCATAAAATAGCCTCCCTACATTGACAGCCCTCTATCAACCCAAACTGCAATCTCATCAAAAGGGTGTCATATCAACTTTACAGTAATTGTGTTCTCCAAGTCCCACAGTTATTATTATTCTTATTTCATTCTTTATAATTGAGTCCTATATCAGCCATGCCATTATTTTGCCCAAGATGGATGTCAGAGTGACAGGCCTATAATTACCACTGTAAACTCTTTCACCCTTTCAAAATATTGGCTCAACAACAGATTTCTTCTAATCTTTTGGAATTTTCCAGTTCCAGTTTTATTGAAAAGCAACAGTAGTGGTCCACTGAGCTCCTCAGACAGTTTTTCTGTAACATTTGGACATCTTCTATAAAGAAATGCTGTTTTTAAAAGGTCCAGGGTTAGCAGACTGTGCCCATTTTCATCCTCATTAACTGTTGAAACAAGGTACTTCAGTTTCAGCATCATCATACGGCTATCACTATGGGGTTTTTTTTCCACAGAGAACCAGGAGAAGCATTCTCCATCTCCACTAATTTCAGCTTTTACATATTAAGCTGTAACAAGCCCCACCTGGGAAAGGCAGTAAGTGAGACAATGAATGAAGAAGAAATAAATGGGAATCCTGTTAAGGGAAGAAATGATTGCAAGGGGACCCTACCAGTCTTGGAGAACGCAGAAAAGGCAAAGGAGTTTGCCTTGCAGGGTGAGGACTAAGGAACCCTAGGGGTTTGAAGGGACAGCAGCAATTTAGCAGCTTAAAGAAAAAAGTCTGAAGGCAAAAATGAAAATCAGTTCAAAATGAATCCTTGCAAATCCAAAATCTTCATTTAATTAGGTTTTTTTCCTCATCTCTTGTCTAATTATTTATCTTAGCTAAAAAAAACGTGGACAGGTTAGCACAGAATACACAGAAACACAGAATGTTAGGGATTGGAAGGGACCTTGAAAGATCATCTAGTCCAATCCCCCTGCCGGAGCAGAATTCAGAGAAGTAGTTGATTAAATATGAAGCAAATGTTTATTGACTACCTCTGCATTATTACATGCATTTCTACCTTTTCCACATAGTAACAAGCTAATACCATCATTAGGATTTTTTTCCTTTTTAAGAAACTTTTTAAAGTCCTTAATTCCAATGACCACAGGTTTTTCCTTGTGTCCTTCTGCTTCCTTTACAAAAGTCTTCAATTCCTAACTTCTCATTTATATTCATTTATTCATTGCTATCAACTTCCCTTTTTTCCAATTTGTTTCATTATATATTACATCTGCTTTTTCTTCCCCTGTAAGCCAGGCTAGTTTTCAGCTGTTGGAAAATACTCATTAGAAAATGCCAATGAACTGACCCTGAAACATTTCACTCAAGATATGCCTAAGTTTGATAAAATTTTTGTCAAAACCAGCAGAGGACTCAGAAGGAACTCAAATGGGATGCTTTGGGACTGCCACAGGGCCACACACAATCTCAGGGTTCCTGGCTCTGGGGAAGATCTGCCAGGTGCAATGGCAAAAATTTGAAGTTTCTAGTTTCTTCAAACAGAAAAATAAAAATAAGGCCAAAAAAAAAGAGGGGAAAATAAACCCGAAACCACACCACAGTTTAAATTCTCAGTGCTTAAAAAATGAAGGAATGTATCTCTCAAACTCCTTCAAAACAAAAATCTGAATGGGGACTGCAAAAATACAAAATCACACAACAAGTAGTCTAGCTCTTAGGACCTGGCTTGTCTACATTACCAGCGCTTGCTTAGTTATCCACGGCTCACTCAATTCCAACAGTCTGTAATTTTAAATTATGGAATGTCTCAGGAGCTGATGGGTGTCTCTCTGGGCAAGAGTGACTGACAGGTGCTGTGCAGGCATGTGTGTAATGAATGTCACAGATAACACGGAGGCCTCCTCAGAGAATGCCACTGGGAGAGACAGCTTGTCTTCTGGCAGTTTGTAAATAGAAATCCAGTGGGAGTTACACGGATGCCAGTTACTTTATTCCTGCCTGCTCTCTATGGGAATCAGGAGAATAAACAAGACCATTTCATCACAGTGTTTCCCCTCCACTGTAGAAGACAGTGTCTGTTTGGAACACATCGTTACAACGGATAATCTCTCTTTTGTTTTATCAACATCCCAGTCGTGTCGTTATGATTGCAGTTATGGCCAAATAGTTATCACAGACCAAGATTTCCACAAAATGCATTTTTATGATGTGCCTATTCTCTCCTCTGTCAAACAGAGCACACACACCACGCACAAATGGTGGATGGGATCCTGAAATCAAAGCCCTTTAGAGAAGCAATAGCACAATCATGACTTCTACTGCTATTCCACTTAGTGACACCTGCACACTGAGCAGATAGATAGATTGCCAAGAGGTCTCTCACACATTAATGCAGGGAGCATGCTTTCAGTATAAACTGTTCCTATTCAGAATAATGAACTCCATTGTATATTTGTCACAATCCTTTTTCTTATCTTTTTTTTTTTTTTTTAGGTGGTGGAGGGGTGGTTTGGGTTTTTTTTCCTGTTTCCCTTACTGCACCTTTCTATCAAGAAATGAGAAGAGCAAAGATGAGCAGCAACGCCTCAAGTTTTATTCAGTGGAATGTGGATACCAGAAAACCTTGGAACGCGCATACACAGTTGTTGTCTTTTGGTCTGCATCTCCCTAAGACAGCTGACAGGCATGAGAGAATTGTATTCTCTAAGGCTATATTCAGGAACTGGCACCTAACACAACAGTATATACACCTTCAGAAAAATGCCTGTAAATGGCTAAGAGGCAAAAAAACAGCAGGTGGCACTCAAAAACATGTACTGGTGCCTGGATGAGACAGTGATCTTGTACACCACACATCACAGTTCTTTCTCAACAGTATCTTGCCTACATAACTGGACAGAAACAAACAATTAAATTCCTGTTAAGCAGAGAATCTGATTTTTACCCAAATTTCAAAGAAATACCTATGAACTCTCACTCCCAGGTGCAATACCGACACTGTATCAATGATATCTCAAGTCGCATCCACACAACCCAACCAGGAAAAAAATCACATACTTCCTGCACCCTGTCCCATTTTCTTCTTCTCTTTGCACCCATGTGATTTGCCTGTGGAAAGGAGATTTCCATGTGTGATTACATTTCTCAAGTCTCAAGAGGGAACAAATTGTATCTGTCTTCTGTGACAAGAACCTGCTGTTCCGGGACTGGTATCTTTCTCCACTGCCTTCAGAGTTCAGTGGTTAAGTATCTGAACATCTGCAGGCAGTTGTCTGTACCAATTCACTGAAGAAGATGGCTAGTTTTCTAATATTTTTGCTGTTCCCTTCCCCTTCTTTCAATATATAGCCATTTGCTCAAATTAGCGTGTGTTGGCAGACATTTAGCACTGCTTGGTTAATGATTAAACCAAGGCTGCTTCAGTTTGTGAAAAGGCATCACTAATGGTCAGCAGCCTCCTCTGTCAATAAATAACAAGAAGCCTGTGTTGCCTGTCATTCCTCGAAAGACACTGTATCTGAGTCTGCCACTTTAAACACAGCTTTCATTATTTATTCTCTTTCTTCTACACAGCCCGTTATCAAAATAGACTTCCTTTCATACTTCACAGTTTTTAAAAGTTTAAAGCTTGACATTTACAGGTTGTGGGGTTTTTTTCCTCTAATTAAACTTCCTGGAAAAAAAAGACCTAAAATATTTGCAAGGTTGGATCATACTGCTAAAATTTTAGTTCCTACATTTTTACAGTTACTTCCCAAGGATATATCCCACAATTTACAGGGTTCCCTACATATGGGACACTAAGAACAAAGCCCATATTTAATACTCAGTACAAAAAGCACGAAATAAAGCATATCCCTTTCCACCACCAAGAAATCCAGTAAGAACAAAACTCTTCATTCAGATATATACAGTACATAGCTTGTGAGATAAAACTATAAGCTCAGAAGTACTTCAAGACACAATAAAAATTCATACAGTGCTTCAAGATCCTTCATACTCCAACCACAGAGTCAGTGTTGCTGAATATCTTTCCTGATAAGAGGGGAAAATGCTACATGCTCAGATTTAATTTTTTAAGTGATACAAACCGTATTTTGTTCCCCCTAAATGACCATATTGGATATTTCAGAGGTATTCTTTCTTTTCCTCCCCACAAAAGGGACAAATATAATATACATTGCTAAATTGTCTCTGTTCTGTTGCTTTTATCAAAAGAAGTACAATGCATATATACCCAGGTAGGCCCAGGGAATTTTTGTTTTTAATATGAATTCCAGTTTAAAAACTCAAATAAATAAATAAATAAATAAATCTAATTCTAGTTAAGGAATTTATTAGCTGGCTTTTAGAGTAGACTATTTTTAGGCAAGCCAGACTCAAATTTTGCAGTCCTGATTAAATTACTCTCAACCGTGAGGACATCATTTTCTTCATCATTGAGTCAGAGTTCTGGCATAACAGTCTGATTTCAAAGGCAAGGCTCAGAAATAGTCAGGCTGCACGGAATTATCACATTTCAGATTTTATGTTCTGCAAGTTTCAATTTAAAGAATATTACTGCCTCAATTATTCTGCTGTTCTTGTCTCACATAAAATTTTAATTTAGTTAAAGGTGAAACAAAAAGATACTGAAATATTTACTTTTATTATAAAAGAGAACAAAACAACCTTTATGTTTTGTATTTCTTTTTTCCCCTAATTTTAAGGAGGCAGCTTCTTTCATGGAGAAATCATTCATATTACCATTATATTACATACTGTGCTTAGAGCTATAAATTAAATATCGAGTACAAGTGAACTGCATTTTAAGCATTAATTAGAAATTGCACACCTACTGTACAGTGGATGGCAGGAAGGGCTCTGTGTTGATCTGGCTGTTTTAATCCATTTGGGCTGACTTAATTGCACAACTTTGTCTTTTTCTTTTTTATTTTTCCTCTCTTTTGCAACTGAATGGTAAATCTTCCAAGATTCTGCCTGTTTCATGAGAATAAGAAACATCACTACACATTAGTGAATTCTGAAAGGCACAGTGTTAGTGATTCCCAGACAACACATGGTAGATAGTTAATACCTTTTTCATTGGTGATAAGGCCATTTCTGTGCAAAAAAAATCCCCAGAATCAATTTCATGGTCATTTTCTGGGTTCCTGCATTTAAAGAAAAATCAAATTTCAAAAATTAAGGCCATTTAACAGACAAACATACAGAACGACTAATATAACAGTCTATATATGTGTACATTAAACATATCTCTACATGAAAACTAAGTTATCCATCTACACCCACCCCTGTGGGAGGATCCACATCCCCTTCCTAACCATCCCACTGCATTAAGTGTCTAGAGTTTGTCTTTGTGTCCACAAAGAACCAACCTTTGAGCAGGCGTTTGCTTGAGCACTTGGATATTTTCAGACTTTGATAAGCAGCAAGTTTTCACTACTGTCAGTGACAGTAGTTTGAATACTGGCTCCTTCTTTATAATTACTGGTTATAGCCAAATGTATCACAATTTTAATGAAACCTCTCTTGATTTAGAAGTAGAAAGCCATCGTAATCAAAACCCTGGCATAGGAAATTTTATTAGGAGGCTGGGATGCATAACAAGGAAGATTTTTTTTGTCAATTTAAAATGGTTACAAATGCATGATATAGAATTCCAAAAAGAAAAATATTTTTTCAAGTTATAGAAGGTAAAAGGCAGTTCCTCTTTGTCTAAGATTTTTTCATATTTTTTCTACAAAAATAGACTCAGTAAATTACATGAGCGTCAGAATATTTTTGCACAGGCTGTAACTGTACATAAAATGTTGACATTTGGAAAAATATTGGTTCTTTTAATCAGATTTCTATCAAAGTAGTACAGTCTTTCTTTTTAAGACGAGTGACTATAATTAGGTGGTTCCCTAACCAAATCCTCCTACTCTCCCAGCTTTTTATACAACTGTAAGTTATTTACTCATAGAACAAGCCCTGCCACCAAGTTAATGAAATGCACAATAAATGCATCATTAATTTATGCTAGATACTATTCTGTTCCCTTCATATCTATTGTCATTGTCCTCCCACAGCACTCAGGCTAATTCTAATTGATGGTTTCCATCAGCAAATTAAAAACCAATATACTCCAGACTATAGTGATTAAAAACATACAGACTAAAACAATATGTTTTAAGAAAACACCACACTTTGTTATCTTTATGGTGCAGAATGAAAGACAAATTAGTTAAAGAATGCTGTGCAAGTCTTTTTATTGCTTTTATGATAATAAGAAGATAGTCCCTATTTGTTTCGATTGGATAGTACAAATTCATTGTCCTGCTACAAATTATTGATTTGGTTGAAAATCGCTTGTTGCCTGATTTAATACTTACAGGTGTTTCCTTCTGATAATTTACATTTGCAATTTAAATTGCATTCAGAAAGCTTAAATGACTAATCCTCAACTTGTAGGCACATTTCTCTTTGGAAAATATAAATCCAGTGTCAAATGTCTTTTTTTTTTTTTTGTTAAATATTATTGGTGAAAAATTTGTTACTTTTCCTGCTAAATGTAGAGAGAATCACAATGTTTTAGTAGGGGCAGTAGAAGGCAGGGGGGAGGAATGAAGATATTCCTAAATTGCTTTTATAGATGTTTGACTGTAGTGCCAAGCAAATTCTGTTTTTTTTTTTGTCTGCATATAGAAATAGTTTTACGCTCTTGCAGAACGGGCAGGAAAGGTGCTGGAGGTTATTTTGGGCTCCTTTGTGGCAGTGCAAGCCAGCAGGGCACACAGCAAGCCTGGACACAGTGGTACTCACACCAGGGCTGATATTTGCCATCAGGAAACATTTATGGTCTTACGAATAGAGAGTGAAGCTCCTGGTCACTAAAGAGCTGAAGTAAACAGGGATGCCAGCGCAAGGGGCCACCGAACCCCCAAGCGCATCTCCTGAACTCAGGACCTGCTTTGCTGTTTCCCCCCTCCCCTCCCCACCATCTAAAATGGCGTCCAGCCCTCACCTATACCCAAGGGCTTTCCTACCTGCTCCCTTCCCTGCCTGTGAGGACTACACCACAAGAACCTGTGCCCCTCTACAGGTCCACAGCGCTGACTGGGTCCTGGGGCCACCAACAAGCTTTCACAGAGTCCCTGAGTGGCCTCGCCTGTGCTCTCCCCTCCACACCCTCACCTGGATGCCATTTTACCTCAGCCAGGGGCCTTCCGCCCCCCAGAGCTGCCTCCAGCTCAGCAGCCAGGGCCTGCCTGTGGGTCCGCTGCCACGGGTCTCGCCTGGCTCCCGGGCAGGGGTGGCGGAAGGCCCCTGGCTATAGCAGTATACCATGTATCTGATGGTACAACGTGTCTTCTAATCACACAGAGAATTTGGGTCTGAGTAATATTGAAAACGCAGTTATCTTTCAGAGGAAGTGATTTATTGCCTCTCTGCACACAAGCCACCGCTCCAGCAGCTATCACCCAGCTGTAGGGAAACACTCAGGAAAGCTCTGACACCAGCCCTTGCACCCCCCACTTCTGCTGCCGCCCGCCTGCTCCCCATCGCTCTGAAACCAGGCTACAAACAGCAGCCCAGATTCATCTTCCCTGTTTTACAAATAACCTTTCAGATGCCTTCTTCAAAGGAGAGTCCTCCCTGTGCCGAGGCTCCCTCGGTCTGCTCGAGCGCTCTCCTAAGCCAGCAGCCCGGACAGCTGGCACCCCTGCGGCTGTGCAGCCAGCACTGCAGTGGCGGGGTCACCACAGCCTCCCCACGGCTCAGCTTCGACTGGAAACTACAACAGCAGCCGTGCTACTTCTGCACCATGATCGGAGGGCTAATGCTAGAAACCACCACACAGTCCAGGCACCTATCACTATTTTAAATGTTTCTCAGTTGACAAAGAGAAGACTAACAATATTAATGTTTTTCGTTTTGTTTTGGGGTTTAGTGGGGGTTTTTGTGGGTTTTATTTTGAGTTATTGTCACATTTCTGCATGGACAAGTATTATTTTCACCCCACTTTACTAGCGGCAACCTGGTTTGTAAGTATTTTATTTAATTTTTTAATTTTTTTCATGTAATCGTCTTTCATTTAGTTTTCTCCTGTGGACCATACACTTACAAGACAATTTTGAATTTCTTCCCTCCTGTTCTGTTGTGCCTTGTCAATAGCAGCCAGTCCTCTTACTCGGGTTTCCATCCCATATCTATATTTGTGTAAGTTCCCTAAACTCAGGCACATGTGAGTAAAAGACGAACAGTGTAGCTTTATGACATGACCATTAGAAAAACATTAACAAGGTAATCCATAAACAATATAAACATGGATTTCACACTCAGTGATAGTGTCTGATAACTTCTCATAACTGTTCTTCATTTATTATCATTATTAGTCCTGTCTCTGACCAGCAGAAGCTACACTACCACACACACAACTCCAGGGGACAAGTGTACGAGTAAACAACCTCCTTGTTGGATACAAGTCTTCACCTTAAGTCTAGCATGAGGGATGACTTAAGGATTTGGCACACACAGTACGAAATGTACTAATTTTCAGTTTTAACATAAAGCATTATTTAAAGATCTTCTCTCCAATCACACTATACCTTAAACAAATAAAATTCCTGCTTTCTAACACCTGGATCTGAAACTCTTCCTCCTGCAGTCCCAAACAATTGACGCAGGCTGTACAGGAAAAGAATCGATGCTTCACTGTACCTACTTTCTTTGCCCTTGATTTTTGTAACTTCATTTTGAGCACAATTTATCCTGTGCCATGTACACACAGAACATTATCTGGGAAGGAAGCAGCTACTTTCCTTTCCCAAGTGGGTCTGTCACTGCTCTTTACCTCCAAGGAGAGCACGTGGGATGGAGCATTCAGCTCGGGGAACCAGCAAAGAGGTGCAGCCAGTTATCAGTCCCATTCACACACAGCTCTGCAACGCGTGTGAACGCAATCTCTCGACTTTTTTCAAATACGAATTCAGTGCCATACGGATATAACCTGCTGAGTGACATTACAACCAGACTCCATTGCTCTGTTCAAGCAAGTATGACCCTAAGAGCTGCAGGTGAATTAAGAGGGTAAAAGCACAGTTGTTACCAACCTGAGTCTCCACCAAACCAACAGGAGAGCTCTAGACTTACAGAATAATCAGCAGCCAGCCAAGAGGTTTGAGCACACCCCAGCAGGCTGTCATTCAGAGGAACAAATGCCATTTCTTAAAAAATAGATCACAGACTGATGGGGAGTCTACAGTTACCAAGCCACACTGAAAGCAGCCAGAGGCGTTGATTCTTCTGTCAAAGTGTATCAAAAGGAGAGGAGGGGCAAAGGGGAAGAGCACTCTCCGGGCTTGCAGAGATAGAAGGTGGTTGTTTCAGGTTGCTGCTATTGAGAGGAAGTATTGTGCATGTGTCACTCACTTTTAGCACCCAATTAATAATTTAAAGATATTCTCAGGCACTTATAATTTTAATATTTTTCACTTCTACTGTTTTAACGTCCTCTGAGAACCTTGAAAATCCAATGTCTTTCCTTATTAATTTTGTCCCTTTTCTATTTGACACTCTCATTTATCTGAGTTTCTTAGCAAGGATCAAATTAACATCTTTTTCTTTCCCTTTCCCTTCCTTGTTTGGAAAGTCTGATATGCTTCATGTGCAGAAGATAAAATATCTTAAAGCAAACTACACAGCACACTACAAAGAACTCAGCAACTTCATCTCTTAACTTCCCAGGGCATGATCAGGAGCTGAAGGCTCTATCCCACAATGAGGTATGTCTGTAACAGCAGCCATGAAACACTGGCTAAGGAAATTATGTTTCAGGTATCTTGGGTCCAGGCACTCCAGTGTTTAAATTTAGATTGCAAATCTAAAACATCAGAGCACACAAAGTTAGCATGAGCAACCTATGGTTCCCACTGCAGACTTAAGGTAGAAACGCCAAACCCAAAGCTACAGTCTGAAATTCCTAACTTGGCACCTGCCTAACTTGGAGGTACCTAAAGCTTGAATATATTTCATGTCAGATTTCCAAGCCATTTTTTTTCACAAGTTACTACTCCTTTCTAACCTGACAGATGATTTCTATGCCCAGAACTGCCTCACTTAAAAGGAAATGACACTTTTAAGGCAAACCAGGACATAGCCAATCCCACCTCTGCCTACAAGGAGCCAAATCCAATATAGTCTCTCACTGCACCATGAAAACACACCAGCTTGGATACTTGGTGACAGGGTCTATAGATACTTATTTTGGAAAAAAAAAATTATGTGGCAAAGCTCCCTTAGCAGTCAATGAAAAGGGCAATTCAAAGCAAAAAGCAAACAGGCTCTGAATCATATTCAGGAAGAGACTCTCTGCTGACAAGGGCAGAGGCCTAGCTAGATAATTTTGCTGGCTAAATCTAATGCCCATAGTAAAGTGCTAATGTCAAGTGGTTCAAATAGTTCCTCTTTGCCATAAAATGCAAAGAGATGGTGAAAATAGCGTTCAGTATCCTTTCTTTCAATAACTCAGACCTTCTTGTGTGGCCTTCTTATGTTTTGTAGCCACCGACTGCTGAATGTGAATTGCACAAATACTGCTGTAAGCAGAGAGGAGATGCTAATACTCCTTCTGCAAGCATGCTTGGGCTATGCGACTCATTGTCACTTGTGCTATCTCTTTCCTCACGACTACTGAATACTTTCCTACATAGTGTATCAGCTTTAAGGGCAAAGTTAAGATTGCTGTTGAGATTGCAGCCCTACTCAGAAAACTTTACAATGCACATCACTTTCCTGGTGCTAAAGAAAATACGTACAAAGAAAAGCAGCAGCTCTACAACTAGCGCTCCTGCCCAGCTCTGCTTTAGAAATAGACAGACACATGCTTGTGTCTTAGAGAAGCCCATTATGGCCTGTCCTCCAGTGTAGTGAGGAAAGAATCCTTCACACTTGTATTTTGTTTAACTTTCCCATCTTAATGGAAAAAACCCCTGTCTGCTCACCTTTGTTTCATGACACATGTAGGATATCACCAAATGTCATACACTCTTACCCTAGTAAAACTACTTCACTGTCTTTTAAAAGTTAAACATACAAATAAAGCAACCGCTTCCCATTACTCTTTCTATTTGTTAAATCATTAAAGAATGTGTTGATATTATCATTCTTTCTCCTAATGCATGCATCAGAGAAGGATTTGAAGATGTGCCATCACTTTAAATGTAACTCAACAGTAACGATTTTAAATATCTTTTCTATAATAGACTTCAGTCCTGAAAATTAATCTTTTAGAAATAAAACTCCAACAAAACCCTGCTATTACTGTTTCTGTTCCATACGATATTTCTGAGTAGTTAGCATTTCTCTATGTTCCTTGTTTCCGACTTTTAAAAGCCATTATAAACTTTTAAATGTTTTTAAAATAGTTGTCTCATTTTTTCATCACTTTTCCAATGTATTATGTTATCTTCCTATGAAGAAAATATACGAGCTGTTGTTGTTGGGAAGGGTCTGTGTACAGTGTATTGTACAGGACTTTATTCTTGCCATTTGACTTCTAAGAAAGAAACTGCAGAAATGTGTTGGTCTTTGGGAATAAACCACCCTTCCAAAAAATGAAGATTGGATTGACACTTTCATACAAATTTAAGCCAGCAGAATTCATATAGAAAGGTAAGGGTAAGCCAAAAGTGACTGTGTTTCACAAGCACATAGACTGAATTCCAGCCTGTGGCTGTCTCTCACTTTGCAGAGGGCTCATATTTTTTAAATTATGGTTATTCAATCTTAAATGGATTACTTAAACAAACATGATTAAAGTAACAGTTTGTTCTATGTGTTAAGAAACAGGTTAGTTTCTATCTAGAATCCCATCTTGAATAGAAATGACAACTCATTTTCCTAAATTCACTAATACTCTTCTAGCAGTACAGGAAGGAATAGACGCCCCCTGGAAATATCCCATATTAGAGCATTGCGTGAGGAGTGAAGTAGTAAAGGTAAGTATCAGCAGGGAGGATATATCTACACATCTGAGCACTATCTCTGAGGTATCCGGCATTTCTCTTGGCCTCTAGAGTCATATTCCATCAGCCAACGTACTTACTTTACTCACCTTACTTGAAATCACAATTAACGAATAATGATAATAGTAGGAATTAGTTTTTGTCATGAAATATGCAATAGAATGAGATTTTTCTCTGTTCCTGTATTCAAATGGACACTTGAGAATACCAACTTTCATTTAAAAAATAAAACAAAACAAACAAAACCTTCAACTGTGTAACTAATGAAGCCAAGCGTGATACAGTTCAACGTCCTCAGGGCCTTCTCAGAACACCACAATAAATCCTGACTTTTACAATCACACATAAAACCACACATAAGACAGCAAGCTGGCTGCTGCCACACAGGATGCATAACACCCCAGTGCTACCAGGCTTTCCTTTACCGGGGATCCACTTCTGGAAAAAAAATTTAGGAATGTTGAGACTCTGATGCTTCTTTCTAAGCTGATTGAAATTGGCTGTCCGGGTTCAAAAGTTATTGGACAGACTGATGCAGAGACAGAGAGATCCTAAAACATAATTTCCCTAAGAAACTCAGTAAAAAAGTTTTATAGATATAAATAAAATAGTTTGAAATGTTACTACATCCACACAGACCTTAAAAAAGAGAGACAGCTCAAGTCTTTTGAAGCTATTATATATTTGAATTCTATATTAAGGCAAGAGACCTTTTTAAAATATTTCAGGAATGGCAATACTAAATATAATGCAAGAACACCTTAGTAAAATCCGACAGACCATTTTTTCTCACAAGCAGCTTTACCATGTTCAAAGAGGAAGGATCCCAAAACAGCCATTTCTTGTAGGGGCTAGATATTGAGATGGTTTCTTACAAATCTAGCTTATGCCTTTTTGCCCAGGAAAGGGCTTAAATTTCCAGTGCAGGTTCAGTACAAAAGAGTACAAAAAGCAGATTCTAAAGGCTTTAAGATTCACTATGCCTGCTTTTCTTCTTAGCTAGTATCCTGTTTATAAAGATCTAATTAGTTCAGTGGTCTTATTTGCAGACATTAGGTCAACAAAGAACAGGATAGATACATTTTCATGTGACTTGGGTAAGCAACATTCTGCAAATTATACTCAGAGGAGTACTTGCAAAAATTCTACAAGCATAACGTGATCGTAAGATTATTTGATGAACTACATAAAACACACATATTCATATAAAAAAACATTAGCAGTTCAGGGATAATTCACAGATAGAACTGATTAAATCCCATAGCAGTTATATACAATTAATGGCTTGACCTGCTCTGTTCAGTATGTGCATACTGCAGAAGTCAACTATATTGGCTCTTTCCTGACACTTCATAGATTTTTGCACATATTATTCCAACAACTCCACAGATTAGAGTAAAAAAAAAAAAGTTAAGTTAAAAAACTGCTACTGAAAAACCCAGTGATTACAGTCATTCGTAAACTAAATCCTGAAAATTCTTCACAGGTTCCACTAAAATTTATTTAAAATATTTTCTTGAATAAGCTATGGAATACCAAACTAATGGCATTGTACATTTCAATTGGAAAAAAAATGCCTTCTCTCTTCCAGAACAGGTGCTCATCTGAATCTATAGCCAAATAAATTATTATTGGGTTAGAGTCCTGTTCCAGTAGAGTTACTCCATGTGTGAATGCCTATTGATTTCAGTGGAACTTCTATACTATCTGCGATGAAGTCTTATTTCTTTCTCACTTAAAAACCTCATTGCTGTGTTTGCTCATTTCATTATTGGCTCAAATTGTTGCAATATTAGAGCCAACATATCCAGAGTAAATCTACGAAATCAGAGAGACTACAAATCAGAATGCTAAAAAACAAGGGTCACTAACAAAGAGAAGGCTTACCTATTTTACTTGAACACTGCTAGGTATAAAGAAACCTAATCAGTAAATGACACTTAATCTTTCTTAACTCTAATATACCATATAATCTTATTTGTAACCATTGTTTTTACAGAAACCTCTTTTCAATGTAAGATTAACTCTGTTTAATAATTAAAATAATTTAAAAGCAAAATTGATGACTTACAGGTACAAGCACTGATTATGTTAATTTAAATTATAAATGCTTTTTCTTCAGTGCAGTCATGTATTTTTAAGTCTTTGAGACAATCATGCTCCAAGCACATTTAGTATGGAGTATATGAACTGATAACTTTCATATGGTAATAAGCCCCCAATTTCATGTAAATCTTTTTTTTTTTAACTGAAAGCATTTATCTTTTATTCATTACATAATCCTCTTTACATACAATGGCTATATGAAATATCAGCAATAATCTGTTTCACCCTTTTTATTGAGAATTTTATGCAGACCAAAATTTGATTTTCATGTTTTCTGGCTGCAAGGCTTTCCATATTTTGTTTGGTTCGTTTGCTGCTCACACTCAAATTGGGAAACTGATGCAAACACATGCAGACCCTGATTCAGTAAAAGTACTTAAAGCACCTGTATTGAAAGCTGTCTGTGGCACAAATGTGCCTACTTGAATGCTTAAAGCTCAAAGCTAGGCAAGAACTTACATGCTTTGCTGCACCTTAAAGAAAGTTGATTTTATATTCAAGGCCTTATAGCCAGCTGTATGACTACACTCTGAGGTGATACCACGTTAACGATCAGCCAGGCTCCATGTATATGAAAACAGTTTACTGAAGCATCAGCTCTTTATATACCATATACAGGCTATTTACAATCAAATCTCTAGAACTTGTTTAACACTTCATATAGTAAAACTAAGGGCATCACTAGTTACTGTTGAAGAAATTCGGAATAAACCTAATGGCTATGTGCTGGGATGCTCTAACAGTTCAAATGAACGCTTGAGGCTCTGTGGAGCCCCAGCATAGACAGCAGAGATGAGATTTAACTCATCTCAGTGTAGCCATACATGTCTAAGCCAGCCAATTATTTCTTCTTTGCAGTCACTGGAGAAATAGGTGCTTCTACAGGATTATTTATATCATCAAAACACCGACACGTACCACATATCCCCTAAACTGTTTTCTTCCTTCTACTGACCACAGCAAGAGTCTCCACGGACACACTCGTTCAGGCCACAACACAGCAGATGACTCCCACCCTGCTGTGAGTCTCCCAACCTTCCTTTCAAGCATTTTCCTTAAAAGTATGCAAGATTTAAGGAATATCCATCACTTCAAAGCACTGATGTTCTGACAAAAGAGGATCCATTAAAATGAGTAGCAGTAATTCGCAATAGTTTCTCTGGAGAATTAGGCCCTAAAAGACAACGCTACCCAAGATGCAACGCACATCTTCGGTGGGTTACTTCATGCTCTGCAAGTACTTGCACAACAGGAATCCCCTCAGTGGGTCACTGATCAATGTCAGAAGCAGAGAGACCCATGGGGAGATCCTGAGACACACCACCATCTGCTTGGCAGGGTAAGGTGGTTGCTAATCATGAGAATTGCTCATTCACTGGGAAATCCCAGTCCAGCTTCCACAGTTCAGAACTGCACTGTGTACAAGGTAGGTTCTCTAGATGCTAGATGGGCAGGCAAACACATCAGTGGTTTCCTAACCTCTTGATCAGGGAATCATAATTTGTCTAGCACTCACTTCTAACAGAGAGACCATAGTTTTTGCACTCTGTTTTGCTGCAGGAACAGTTCACAAAGATAAGGCCACTCTCCAAGGTCTCAAATGTCAGACAAATCACCATCCACCTTGCAAACTGTGCCTCTAAAGGAGACAGGTGTGGTTTGCAACTTCAAGGTTTGTTTTTTCTTGTTCATATTCCTGAGTAAACAACTGTGGAGCTCATCTGTTCCAGAGCCTGCACAGCCAGCACCCCAGCAGGAGGAACTCACAGAATGCATGACCACCGAGCATGCTACTCTTTTGTTCACAGAACAGAACCTTCTAGAGGTCAAAGGAAAGTAAGTCTGACAAGCTGATGCTAAGTCATACTTCACTGCAGAGACAGCTGACTGAAAGGGGCAAAGTCAAAGATCTCGTTGAAGCTTGGATCATCCAGTACATCCTGCACAGTCAATTTCTCAAACACAATACAGGAAGAGAAAAACCACAGAGCCTGAAAGCAGCTTAAGAAACAAAGGAAATCTAGGGCTGTTTATGTACAATAAGAATGCTTAGCTGAAGGTTCAGTCATTGGTTTATACACGTATTTGTTTTTAAACATGTAAAACAATTTAAACTGATTACGATTTAAAGCTGTTTATTAAATAAACCATTATGTATCTTCCATCACCCACCAAAAATTCATGTAAAACTGGACTAAAATCTGGACTTTTACAGGAATTTAGGTGATCCTGTACCAGCTGTCCCCCTTTGCAATTCCTGAGCTTCCTCTCATCTACAGAAATGAGGCTCAGGTTAAACGGGCTGGATTCTGCACTTACATCATTACAAAACCTACATAAAAAAAGAAAAGTCAACAGGAGACAGCACAGAAAGTCATCCACATTAAGAAATAACGAAATACAACTAAATACTCATCATCAGCTATATCTCCTCTGTAGTTCACTGTATAACACTAGTTTTCCTAGTACCTGATAAGTGCGAGCCTCCAGAGTCATTTTTGGAAACATCTAAACACCCAGGTTCAACACCCTCACTGTCTCATTTTGCATGTCTTAAGTGGTTTAGCCACTAGCTTCATGTATGTCAGGGGGTGTACAGATACATAAATGGAGTGCAAAACTCAAAATATTCCTGTGTAGGATCTTATGTTCAAGTAACCAATGACAAAAATGTACTTTGAAATAAGGAGGCACATTGCTTAAAATGCCACCTGTGCAGCTTTGGCCAAAGCTGGGCTCCAGCCAGGTCACTAAATGTGAAACATTGTCACCACATCTGACTTAAGAGCATGAATTGGGTCGTACACAGCTGTACCAACTGACAAAGACAATTAAGTTACACAAAAATTTTTCTGATTTGCTCCTACTGTACTTGAATATTCGTGTAAAGTCACTATTTTATTGCACAATTATTAGGTGCACCAGTACCTCCTGTAAGTGATGTGACAACTGTTATCAGGTGGATTCTTTCTTGAATTGTCTGAATTTAGTATCTGTCTATGGAGACGGAAGCCAGACACTCCACCATAGTACCTGGATCTGTCACAACTATGAACAGTTCTTCAGTCTTACAAAGCTCAGGAGCAAAATATAATTTTTACACTCCAGATGGAAAGCAGAGGGGCAGGCAAATGGAGGTGACTGACCCCACACCACACAGAATAGCTATGCCTTAACTGAAAACTGACCCTAGGTTTTTTACACCCAAGCCAAGTACCTTAGCCTCTAGACCATCCCCTCAAGTACAACGACAACTGCACATTAAATAAAAACTATTAGATGTGAAAGTATTCCTCATGCACCCATCACTGAGATCAGCAGGTTTAAGATACGGTGTGTCACTCTAATCTTCAGAGAAAAGTGGTTTAAATATATTGCCTCATCACATCCACAGACATCTTTTCCATTATCATTTAGGGGGCCTTAACAAATGGAGGATAGATGGGAAAAGTGTGTGGTAACATCAAAAACACTTTTTTTGAGAGCCTGGAAAAACATTGGCCAAGGATCTGTTTCCCATATATTCAATATTAATGTGCTACTAAAAAAGTTTTTTTTTCCCCCCACTTCTTTTATACTTTGCTACTTGAAGCTGTTAATAAATGAGCGTGTTTCAATTCCAGTTAAGTTATCCCAAGTGGTCTGAAGTAATTTAATCACTTCCTGCATGAGTTAAATACACCTCTTTTTAAAAGTGGGTATTTTTGGTACAATTCCACTCTGGCAACAATCAAGCAGAAGTCTTTAGAAGCTGAATAAAAATTTGAAGCCATCTGAATTATTAAAATACATACAAGTCTAAAATAAAGCTTGCATAAAACCTAATCAGATAAATCTTAAAAATTAAGATTATTGAAATATTTCAGTGACATAAAGTGAACATTTCAGCCTAGGAACAACACTGAATAAAAAGTGTTAGAGATGGATGTTTCAGCAAAATTCTGTTTTGAAGCTTTAAAGGTGAGAAAATTTTGAAAAATTACCCCCTAAAACATCATTCTTGCCTACATAGATTTTTCACATAAAATATATTAAAACCTGACAACTATAAAGTAACAAACAAACGATAAATCAAACAATCAGGACCCAAGTCAAAAGTACTTCACCAGAAAAAAAAAAATGCCCTGTAAAGGTGGCTTTTAACTTTCTTTGTAGTTCTTTGACTATCCAGTTCCCAGCATAGTAATTTAGAACAGCCTAAGGTCTACACTGAGTTGCACCTTGCTCTGTGCGGTCCAGAAAATCAGATGTAGCTTCAGGAGATAGGTGGAATGCAAAGGTCCTTAATGATGAGACTTTTATCCCACAGTTTACTCTTCCCACAGAAAAATCTTGCCTGGGTGGCTAAACCAGTTTTTAAGATATTCTGCAAAAGAAAGCTAGCGAAAAGGATACATTGAAAATCAGTCCCCACTGTGCAGGCAGACACAACAAGGACACTGACATCTCACTTTACCAGTAAATGCAGGAAGATTTTAAAAAGCAGTTGTTCTTTTCTTTTTGGTTTTCTTTTTTTTTTTTTCTTCACTAAATCAACTAATTTTTCAAGTGTCAATCAACAGGTCAACCCCCAAGCACAGTTTTAACATTTGGAAGTAATTCAGCTTATCAGAGACGCATACGTGTGGTTTGTAAGTCCTCATATTTTGCTTTAAGAGTTAGTGCACTCTAACAGTAATTACTGCATATATTTAGATACTGTCCATGTTGTACAAAAATATTTGTTACCAGGAAGAAGACAAACAGCAAGAAAATGCGGAATCACAGAAGGGATCCCACTTAATTGTTAGCTATGGAAAAGCAGAAGGCTTGGGATTTTTTGCACTAGGTCAGTTTTGTTTTTAATTTGTCTGTAAGATACCAAAACATAATTGGAGAGAAAAGAAATGCCATTGCCTCACCAAAAGAAACCTTAGAATAATTGACTTGAATTTCCATCCAATGTCACTAACAGATATCCTCAGCATAATTTATGAACATTTCATTTTGAAATATTTATTGCAATTTTTAAAGGTGGATTGGTAAGGATCACTTTAGCTCTCCACATTACTTCCCTAATGCTCATGCTTTAATTGAGTTTATCCATCACTGTCGTATACTGTTTGGAGAATGGATGCAGGGCTAAAGCTGTTAGTGCTGGGTATGGAAATGCCTTTGATTTAATTAACAATAGTATCTCTGTAGAGAAGTTAAAGACTATATTAATTCTGTTCTAATAAATTGGATTCAGTCTCATTGTTTGGACAGAGAGCAGCGAGTCATGTTCAGGTCCATTTCTTAGAAGTAGCACGTCATGAAACAGTGACAGGTTGCAGCATGGTAAGAAGTTCAAACCATTTAAAAAAAAAATTACCTCACCTTATTAGAAATGTACCAGTAGTGCTGCGCTACATACTTGTCCATGAAACACTACAGTTTTCTTCCTTCTGTATTGGTTTCACCTGCCAGGATGAAAATTCAGTTTAAAAAACAATATTGCAAATACAGGTATGGACTTCCACCTTGCATGCAGGAGACATGCTTTGTTGTTTTTGCCTTGGCAACCAGCTCCCTGAAAAGGCTGAGTTAAGATAATGACTCACGTAAGGTATGCATTCAAAGGAGACCAAGATTCTTTGAATGTGCGTTGGTATTGCCAAATAAGTCTCATTCAGTTTCATGGCTTTCAACACACCTTAGTTTGTTTTGCATTTTATGCAAAACTCCACTGAGTATATTTAAAATAATAGGCAAATAAATTTAGTTTATTAAAACATTCCAGTTAATGCATAAAGCATAGAGTTGAGTTTGGACCATTAGTTCACCCTAAATACAGTTAAACCCCAGCACAGGCAGAACTGTTTTCCAGAATTTGATTAATACAGAATGCAACATTACATGGGTGCACGATGAAACGTATCTTCTGCTTTTCTTAGTAACTGCTAGCCTAGTGTGTCAGAGAACTGTATTTTGTGTGCCACACATTATTGAAATACTGTTATAATATACTTTCTGCATCTTGCGTAGCGCCTAAACACTTCATCATTTAAAAAATGTGGTAGAAATATGTGGGAAACCCACTCTGGAGTCATAAGCCAGCAGAGATATGCAGGCTCTGATTGCGGCCCTGTACTCAGCTGAATTACACCCAGTGTAAACCACGTTCTTGAATATTGACCAAGAGTTCACATAACATATATAATCACAGGGTTAAATCCATGTAACTTTATTTGCGCAGATCTGTTTTTATACTCCTCAACTTTATTCACAGTCAGATCTATAAACAAGTCTGAAACTAACAAGAAATTTCTGCCCTGGGATGGTTCTGAAATTGGTCAGTCACAAAACAACCGATCACAGCCAGGAGCAGGCAGTAACAGCACACGGCAGAAGCAGCAGTAACAGCGGTTGCTCTCTTTTAATCCAGAGATCTTCTGTTTTAATGTCAAACAAGAAGGAGAGAGAATGTTGCAAAAAGATAAATGGAACACACTCTTTCTGAAGTAGAAATACACTAATCAGTACCAAAAGAGAGGACTGGTGGTGCTAAACAGAACACGGGACCTGAGAGAAGTGCAAGAACCGCTGATAAATGCTTCAGCAAAAGCTAAAAGAAGACTCTAAAGCACTGATTCTATCTTTTATCTTTCCAGGCTATATAAGGAAAGCAAATAAACAGCAGGACAACATAAAAACCAAAACTATTCAACAGGGAGGACAAAGATCAAAGCAGTCCTGAATGTATTTTATCATTGTTTCCTGCTGCTATGTGGAAGCAAAATACAAGTGCATGAAAGCAAAACAAGAATCGTGCATTTTGAACTAGAAGGCCATACATAGCATTTAGTTAGAGCATGTAACAACATATCAGCTTAAGTTTAAAGACAAAAAAGGTGGTATTGGTACATGCAGAAGTTGGTTCTAGTAATTAAGTGTACAGGTTTTCTAGAGCGCTTCAGGCTGAATCCTCTCTGCAGGGTTTGTTGAGCTTTGTTGTGGTTTTGTTTGCTTGTTGAAAGAAATATAATAGGTCATAAGCTGTCACCATCAATAAACAAGATTAGTTGCTTCTTATTAAACGTGATAACACTTCAGCTAGCACAGAAACATTATTTGAACTGAGTAGTCATATGAACAATCCTCAAGTCTGGCTGAGGCATTGCTTGATTCAAGGTAGCTGTAATGAAGCACCATGTAAGAATTATCCCCTTATGGCAAGGTAAAGCCAGTTCAGTCTCCAGAAAAAAATAAGGTAACCTTTACAGTGCATTTAACTGCCATCAGACTTAAAACAGAAAAGAAACACTATTTTATGTAATTTTCCACAGACTCACTTTTCAGTGGGGAAGACATAAATTATGAATCTATTTAATTGTCTGAAACCAGGGAATGTTTAATATCTCAGGCAGCACATAGTAGAATGTTTTTGATGTTCTATATATACAAGTCTAATAACAGGATTGAAATTTCTGTGAATAAATTGCAAGCATTCCTTACTGTCAAAGTTTGTTTACCTTCATGTTGTCTGCACACATCTTCCCACTTTTTGAAGATTTTCTATGAAGCATTTCTAATAAGTAACAGAGGCATAAAGCATCAGAAATATATACCTTTTTAAAGAAACGTTATGTGATTCAGGAAGGAAGAAAAGATTAAGATCATTATACACATTTAGGGAAGATTTTCAGGTAATGTAATTGTCAAAAGTCATTAAAGGGTCTATAGCAATTAACATCAAGCAGTTACATCTTTGTAGTTCAATGGTTTTCAACTGTTTAGAACCTGCAGTCCACCAAATTTTCCAGTGAAGATGCAGATCCTCTCAAAATTTTTTTGCATACATAGAGTGGTGTAGAACATTTTCTTCTGCTTTATTTAACTGTTTTGCAATTTCCTTGGAAACAATCTGCAGATCCTCACCCAATGAATCATTGGGACAGGTCAAAAAAAGCCCAGTGTCCCAATTAACAGCTCCTTGGGCAAGCAATCTCTGGTAACCAGGCTTTAGATACTGTTTGAAAAACTTTTATTTCAGTTCAATCCCTTATTCTCCTCATGACTGTGGACTGTAGATGCTTTAAAGATCTTTTTTCTTATTTAGTTTGTATTTTTCATCCACAAGCTAGTCAGAATATATTGACATCCAGAAGGTCCAAGTAACTTTTTTCTTTTTTTTCTTAAGGAAAAACTGAGTGAGGATGAAATACAAGAAAAGGCTGCCCAGAGAATTTGTGGAATCTCCATCCTTAGGGATATTGAAAACCCCACGGCACATGGCCATGAGCAACCTGCTCTCACTGGACCTGCTTTGAGCTGGAGGTTGGACTAGCTGATTTATGGAAGTCCCTTCCAACACACAGGATTCTGTGACTGTGCTGGAAGTGACATTATAGGGGTATATTAGACAATCCTAGACATTCAGCAACTGTGCACATTTCAATCAGAATTTTCTAGTGATCTTCAAGCTTCCATGGCTTTACCTGTTACAATATTAGTGGGGTCCCATTGCTGTTTATAAATTCACCCAAACCAAATTTCCTCCAGAATAACAGCTATGTTAACTGCTCTTCTGGGTTACATTTGTTTTGAGCAGCTCCTATGTGTATCATTGTCCAGCACTAAAATTCAATGTCAGTGTAGGTCATACACACTTTGCTAGCACTAGGTAGATAATCATCCAATTACTGGAAATAGTGGTGATTCTAATGGACTCAGGGTAACTGCCCAGAAAGTAAAGTGTGTTCCCTGAGGACTGAAGGATTTTGGCTTCATTCTTTATGGTTCTACTCAAATTCTTAAGGTAGCACAGAAGAACTTGGGATAGCTCACAGAGACTCCCAGAAAATGGTCCTAGAGACAGGAAATGGAGTTAACGTGATGCCAATGAATCTTATAAATGCAGTACTTCTGAGCCCAAAAGAGAACAAATTCAGTACAGATATTGTACTACATTTATTTACACCAGTATTATCTTGTTCACTGTCCAGTTACTTCTAAGATGTTACAGCCACAGGTTGGCACCTGCTTGACTTTGAATGTTAATTTTCATTTAAGATCTCTTCCTCCCCCATCCCCCTCCTTTTTTATGTGTAATTGTATAGCAATGAGGTGGGTGATCCTGCCTCTAAAGAAACAGTATGACTTAGCGTTGACTTAGCATTGAACAATCATGGGCAACCACAATGGCTGGTCATTTTAAGTTCTTTTTTTCAGGAAATGTAGCTTCGATCACATAAGTCACGCAAGCTATGAAAACTCACCCTTATTTAAAGTTCCACTAATTGGATCCTTTGCTTTCTGGAATGCAGTGCCATGTTCTTTACAGATTATCTGAATTCTTTGTTCCTCAACGTACAGTTTTGCTTTTGCTCAGTGACAGTTATCTACCTTATTATTTACTACTCCATCAGCTTTAGGATTGGCTGTCAATAACGCCAGAATTATTTTTAAATCTTCTTTCAGAAAAACTGAATAATGTGGGGCTGTTTCCTAGACAAGTCCAAATAAATTCTTTCCTCAGAATATTAAAACTCTTAATGTAAGTATTGAGATGCACCAATTCTCATCCTTCTAACAAACAATAATTACAGCATTGTATTCATTTAGTATTTCATACTAAATAATTCTATTAAGACTGAAAAGCAAAGCACTCCAAAAGGTAGGAAATAATAAAGGCATATTAAGCAATACAGCTTAGATCCTCTAAGCACAAACACTATGGATTTGAACGCTGCCTTGCATAAGATGCACATACACCATGTTCCTTTCCCTTTCCTTCTCCCCTCTCTTTGCCTCCCAGCCAAAAAGAGTCACTGTCTTTCACTAGAAAAAGCCCAAGTGATGCGAATGAGTCACTTTTGTCCTTCGGAAAAGAAGAGCAGTGATATCAAACCAGGTACCCAAGGACCTTCTCTCCAGTGACCCTAGCACTGACCAATAGCCAGTGTTTCACAGACACAGTACATAGAGCATACGGTGAAAAAGTGCCCTAGAGGTGAGTGATTTGCAGCTCAAGGGTTTAAAAAACTGATGTGCTGAGTATTCAAATCACCAGGAACAGAGCTTTAAATTCAGGAAGCACTGTATTTCAGAAAACTGTACCAAGCTTGACATCCAAAATTAGTGGAAACTTTCTACTTTAAATTTCGTTCTGCACTAAGGGGAACGAAGGAAACTCCCAAGACTGCTGTGAAGATAAATTCCTTAGGGTTTGTGGAGCAGTTCAATACTACAGCTACAGCACATAACAAAAGAGCACACAAGAAAATTAGTAATTTTGTACTCTGCAGGGTTTGGATGGCAAAGTAAATAAGGCTTAGGGCCATGTACCATATGATCCAGTACAAGTAAACGTTAAACAATTAACCCCATGGCAACCACTGTACATCTGTTGAAAAGTGCACATACAAACTCTATATATACACACACAGAGTGTAAAAGGCAGGGGTCCTGTGGGGGAAAAAAAACTCTATGTAAACTGGTAATTAAAATCTTTCCAACAGAACATATATTGAGGACCTGAATGAAATTTCCATAGATATCCCACATTCTGACATTTGAAAACTTGATATTCTATTTTTCTACCCTTTTTCTTAAAATGTTTTTCTGGGGTGCAAAATAAATACACCTAGATCTACACAAAGTCTACTGATTGACTGAATTACTTCTCAGTGTCTTTTGGTACACATGGAATACTTCCCCTTTGGTTATGTTGCTTTTAAAGACACATATGGAATATATACGTACTAGAACTATTTGTTACATTATTTTAAATAACTGCAATAATTAAATCTGATTTAAGTATTCTAAGTTTTTTTCTGTGTACTCAAGTTGACTTTATTGAAATCTTTTATTAAGGTACTAAGGATTTTTTGTGCTTTTTAATGTATCCAGCTAAATAATGTGTTACAACAACGTAAAACTAGGCATTCCTCTTCCCACGGTTGATCCTGAAACAATTCACAATCAATTAGTATAACTCTGCCTCATTTCTACCATAAGACAACAATGAAATTCTCTCTGAAAGCTCAGATACTCTGTTTCTGTAAAAATCATAAGCAGGTGACCTCTGCTTCCCACAAAAAGGGAGATAATGAGAAGATATTCTCCTCCTTCTCCTATAGGTCCTTTTGCCATGTAGCTTAATTTCTTAGCAACACTTCCAAAGGCATACTGAAACCTCCAGTGTACTTAACATTATGTCACACCTTGCACTGCTTAGGCTTGACGTAGACTATCCCACCTATGGGACTTGCTACGTGCAAGAACAGTTTACAGCAAGTTGCCGTGGTGCGAGCCATACAAGCCACCAAATCCCCACAGAAGATCTCCACAAGCCACAAGTGATGGGGAAAGACCTGCCCCAGATTTTGCTACTGAGGTGAATTTCACTTCAAGAGCAAACCTTGTTGAGAGCAGCTACAAGCAGAAAGATAGCTCTCAAAACAATTTTATATAAAGCATTTTGAATCATTATTTTATTTAGAGATCTTTCGAAATTTCTATCTTTGAATGTCTGCTTATGTATACATTTCCCTTTTCTTAAATCACAGATTTTTTTTCACTGGTTTTACTTGACAAATTTACCTCCTCTGAAGTCTTGCTTCACCCCTCAGGAACTACAACAAAAGCTCATAACAGCATATTGCAAACTTTTAAAAATATTACTTAGATTGTTTGCAAGAAAAGCCTGGGTTATAAGAAACCTAACCATTAGTAAGCCTTTGGCTGTATTCTGCTTATAGACTTGTTCCTGTAAAAGTCCAAGTTTCACTCCTAGGGAATGCAATAAGCCAGAAACATGCAAGTATACAAGGCAGCAGCATCTTCCGAATCGGCATCAACATAGACAGAAAAATGAAAACTAGTCTTCAGTACATGAATAAGCTAGGAAGTGCTGCCTGTGTCTGGCTCACATTCTGATACAGGTTCTGCTTCCAGCATTTTGTAAATACCTGCTTTTACTGCTGTGCTATGGTCAAGTGAAAACCCAGGCTGTTACTAAAATGTTCCTAAGCAGTGTTTCTGAGGATGTACATTTGAAAGCTATGTCTAAAGGTACAAATGATTCAGCTGACCTTCCCATGTTCCTGTGAACACAGAAACTCTAACAGCTAATGCAGGAAGCTACATCCCACTTCTGGCTTTAACCTTCTCATGTAAGTATGTTTGAAAGTACCAAAATGTCAGTGCTGAAAACATAAATGCACCCAAAAACTCTAGCTATAATGAAACCCATGAGATTTTTCATTTCCTTTCACCTGAAGAGCACTGGTTAAGAGATTGAACTGAATGAAGCTCTTCAGTTAGCTGCATGGAAAAGGCAGCACATGCTGTTGCAGTGGCCAAAAAGGACCTTAGAATATAAGTACCTATGTACTCCTAGCAGATATCTACACCACAGAATGCAAAGCAATCTAGAGATAATACCTAATGTAAATTTAAGCAATCTATCCCAGGCTTCAGTCTCAGCAGCACAAAGTTACCACAGGCAGATCTATCCTGCTGGAGCGTAACTTATCTCGTCTCAGTGTAGTGCCAATGAATTACACAATGCACCTTGTCCAGCAAAAGGGTATGCACTGTGCAACGGGCATCAAAACCTTCCCCTCTCTTCATGTATTGCCACAACTGGGTTTCAACTAAGACGCCACCTCTCCATTGTTTGCCCTATTGGACGTCAAAACTAACCCTGACTACCACATGCAGAAAGCAGGACAGGTATTAAGAAATAAAGGCAAGTACCCATCTAACCATGAAACACTTGTTTGACCTAGTAATCAGTGCTTAAGAACACACACATTTCAAACACAACCACTGAAACATGTCAGTCCACTGATGCTCCTATGTATGTCTGTGGGCATGCTCAGGTTTGCTTATGGGGAAGCATTTTCTGTGTGAATGAGCTACTTTTTATTGAGCTGTCAAATGAATAAAGCATACCAAACAACTAGAAATGATTCAATAATAGCATATAATCTCATAAACTCGACCATCATTAGGAACAGCTCACCAAAGCATTACATGGTGTGCAGAGTAAACTGCAACTTTTCTGTTAGAATAATAGAGATTTGTTATATTTATAATATGCAGGTAACAAAAAGCTTTCAGTTCTAAAATGTCCCTTAGATAATTCAAATGCATATAATTTTTGCATTAACAAATTAAAGCTTGGAAATTCTGTCTGGTAAACAACTTGAACAGTTTCTGTAGAGGGAGAGGGATCATGTGCCAAGGCAGGAAAGGAGAGGTTAACAGCATTAACCCACCTTCATATTCTCGGAGTTTTAAAGCTGGTCCTGAGTCAATTCAGGCTTCTGCTTTATGCTAGAGTATGCTATTCTCTAGAAAGCAGCAGACAAACCAATACCATGGCAGACAGCAAGGGGATGGGCAGATCAGCCTTTTACCATGAGAGAACTGTCTACTGGAAGATATAATCTCAAATGAGATTTCTGCTTTGTTTCCTGCATTTAAGTAGAGAAAATGCAGGGTTCATGTATGAAATCAAGCACCAACAGCTGCACTGACACTTCAGAAGTCAGAATAGTGTTCTTCAGTTTTGTCCATAATTTTGTGATTCAGTTTAAAAGCTATGTCAGTGAAACAGTTTAAGAGTCTGACACTGCTGGCAGAAAATTCAGCAACAACGTTCTTGTTGTCCTATATGAGACAAGAAATCAAACTTTTAGGTATTATTTTGCTCCATTTCTCTACCTCCAAAATGGTGTTCACCAAGAAAGAGTTCGCATGTGGTTGTATTCAGTGACTTCAGTGACTCACGGGAGTTTTTCCTCCATAGTCATAGTTTTCCAACTTCAAAAACCTGTAGTGATACTTTCCTACCTCAATAGCACAGTCCTGAGATGGAATACGCATAAAAAAAAATTAACTGTTTACTACTCACTTGCCAGCACTGAGTACAGAAGCAGAGCACTGATTTCACTAGGCCATTATCATAGATTTAATTCTAGTTGGTAGCCAGTGCTTCACAGGAAGATGCAAAACATTGCACAGTGAAATCAACTCAGACTGATACATGACCAGCTTCAGAAGGCAACCACTTGGAAACATCTCTAAGACAAAACCTTCCTTCTCCCACAAAGTAAATTTCAGTTTGAAAAACATACTAGATTACTCTTTGCGTATGTGATACGATCAGTTAGGTTTTAGTCACTATGTCTTCAAACTTAAGCAATCTGCTTTCCTGATAAAGAGCATGTGTGACAGAGTCTCAAGATTAAGAATCTCAGGAAAACCACACTGCTGCCTGAAACTGTCTGCAGCTTCTGTGGACCTCCCCGAGCTCAGTCCAAGGGATCACCGCGGAACCGTAGCTGGGGCAGTCCTGGCTTCTCTCAAACGCTAACCCAGGGTGATACCCCAGTTTATAGAGCCCACAGTTAAGTCTAGGATGAAGCTCATATTTTATTCTGTGTTATCTTTCTTCACTGTTTTTCTCAAATCTGAAACAAAAGCCACAGAACTTCCTTACTTTTCAGCATGACAAGCGTAATTGTCAGACAGAATATTGTTTCTTCCTGGGCAAACAGTATGCTCACAGCCCAACACTTGCAAGGCAGTAGATGGCCCATGCCAGAGAACAGGACAGGTTTCATGGGCTCTCCATGGGCCACAAAACGTTGATGTTTAAGCATGAGCAGCCCCAGGATGTCAGATCTTATTAATCGTTACATTGTTGTTCATAGAAATGTTTTGTTAGAGTATTTCAAAGAGTTTCTTAAGTTTAATAAATTAAAACTGTTTTCACCCTCTGAGACTAGAATGGATTCATATTACTAAGGAAAACTGTCTGTGCCAGTGTCTAGATAAGAGGAAAAAAAAAAATCCCTAAATCCATTGTTAATAAGGTTATTTTCTCTCCTAATATTTGTGGCATATGCTAAAAGCAAGACTATATTTTTACAAAGGCACTCACTTGGATGACCTACATAACTCATTTATGGCTTTGCTGCTTATGAATCTTTGATACATCTATGCAAAAGATATGTCAGTAGAACATTTACACCACACCTTGCTATCCAATGTTGTTTTTATTATAAGTGCAAGTTGTACCTTAAAGCAGCCAAAATTTCAATACATGAGCATTTCAACACTGAATGAAATTTCTACTGCTATCTTCTTATAAAGGCAAACTGCAAGATCCTAAAACAGGGACAGACTATATTAAACCTCAAACATTCCTTCGGCAAATGTATAAGTATGCAATGGGGATCAAAGCTGAATATATAAATCCAAGGTGTGAGAAAGAACAAAATACGCACAGTGTCCAAAATCACTGGCAGACAATCTACCTATTATCAGTCTATCAACTGAAAGACAAAGAAGGCATACAGGGGAAAATAATCTTTTCATAATACATGGAAAGAAAATTAAGCCAAAAAAATCCTAAACACAAACCTACATGGACAATGCTCTTAATACACCAGAGACGGACTAGGCATCTGTCAATCCATGCATGTATAAGGAAGTATGTACCAAGAACCAACTAAAACACCAATATATAAAACATTGGTATATATTTACAGCAGAATCCAAATAAACAATCATGTCCCCTATCTATGGAGACAAAAATAAGGTTTGTATATAGAATAAAATATATTTTATTACGCTAAATGCGATAATTGATAAAATAATCAAGTATTAATGCACAGAAATCCTTCTTTGGGTAAATAAAGATGGTATAAGTCTGCAACTATATCAGGTGGCCTAACAAAACGCTAATACTATTTACAAACCTGGTTTGCTTGTGTCCTAGACCTTTGTTGCTACAGCAAGACACCATTACCTCTGCCTACACATGGCAACCATTTTTATTTTATGTAATACAATTACTGAGATTTGATGAAAGTTGTGTTAACTGAAGAACGCACTTACCTACTTAAATTATTACTCAATTTCTCAATAAACTTCAACAAGAAAAACCTTCTAAAGCATATCTCAAAAACACTGAAAAATCATCTCTTACTCTTTGTCTGTCAGGATATACAGAAAGTTTGGGGGATTCTTTCACACAGCTAAGGAATCTGTCCACAACCAAAACTACATTTTAAATGTCTGTGAAAGCAGTGCTCTCCAAACCAGAGAAAGATACAAAAAGTGAATCCATGTTTATGACGCAAAATGCTTTCAGGTAGTTTCAGAAGAGAAACACTGAAAAGTAATTCCAATAAAAATGCAAGGAGACTAACAGAATATACAAGCTAGCGTATAAGAAAGGAATAGAAATTTCTAAGTGTTTACTGAACCCAGGAGTAAATAATTGTTAAATAAAAGTGCTTTTTAGAATATTAAAAATATGTGGAAAAATGAAATTAAACAGATAATAAAATTTCAGCACAATATCATTGTGAAAATTCAAAGTAAAATGAACTGATTCAGTTGCTTGTGTGTATTTAGATGAAAAATATTTTGCACAAAATTTGTTGTGTAGAAATAGGTTAGGTATCGACCCCGTAAAAAAGACACTTCTAAGTTTGTGAACTTGAAGTGGCTGGCATTCGTCTCTGAAGCATTTTGTTCTCATGTAACCCCTGCATGATGCAAAAGTGCTTGTCATTGAGCCAATTATATTGTATGACATAGTCTTATAATAGACAGCATTTAATTAAAAGTCAAACTATACAATTTATACAAATGAAGCTCTAGGTTACCTGCAGAATGAAAATACTCCAAGTGCAGAGTATATTTTGGCTGTTCTGTTTATTGGATTACTGTTAGATTAATAGACCTCCCAGGAAAAGAATGGTTAAAACAGAATTTTCATGACAAAGAAAGTTAGTGGAATGTATATTGAGAGGTAGCCATTACTAGAGGTTTTGGATTGGTTGCATCAAAGAAGAAGAAAGGTGAAGACATAAAAAGAAGAAACACTGCTCATTCCTCTGTTCTACAGATGAAGACAGGAGGAACTGAGCAGCTGGTTTTGAAGAGGATGCAGGCATGCCAGGAGAAGTGACAGAAAAAAGCGTTCTTAGGTTAAAAGGAAAGTAAATTCTACAAAAAGTGACTAGCAAGAAGGTGGACTCAGTAGATACGCTGGAAGTTGAATACGGTAAACTTGAGCCCATGGATGAGGAGAAGAAAGAGATGCTGCAGAAGAGACCTCAGCAGGAGCTGGTGCTAGCAGAACTGAAGACACAACAAAGCTATGAGCTGCAGTGTCTGGCACTGTGGCTAAGGACATATAATTGCTTATCTTTTTCTTTAAGCTATAACTTCTAACATGACAGTGAAACATCCAAATCTTAATCAGAGTAAAGAAAAGCAAAGCAGGCTGTTGTTATATGCATCATATTGTATGAGGTCTCTACAAAACTGTAAGTAAACCTGATGCAACAAACTGCATGCAACATTTTTAATAGAATTAAATTATGTTTAATCTCTCAAGATAGGCTTAATAATGGCTAATTAATTTATACTCTCTCTAAACCAGGAGGCAGAGGCATGCAGCCAGTATAGTCATGATAATGTCTAACTCGTCTCCAGTGCAATAAATTTAGATGAGGTATCCTCTATGCAAACTGAAAACAGATCTGTTCCAGAAGAAAGAGATGCTGTATGAAACAATTTACAGGGCTGTGTCAGGCCATACTGAGTAATGCTCCTTGTGCTATAAATTAGTGTGATGTGAAATTCATCTAAATCAAAAGCATTCTTTTTGACCTACATGCTGAGATACAAGACTATATAAGTGACAGGACTGGTAATAAGGGTTATAATCGTCCCCGCTTATTTTGTATTAAAATTCCAGTGAGTGGCAAGGTTAGAAACACATATTCAGTACAAGATTTTTTTTTTACATACAGGAATGAATCATTCTTGAAAAAGTAACAGCAGATGAACTCTAGAAAGCTCAGAGGCTGATCCTGGTAAAGCATGCAAAGTCTCAGCTGCGTACCTAAGTCCGCCAGCTATACCAAATAGAGTGAAAATACTGCAGAGAGATGCTCTTGTGACTGTTTCTGTAAGTTCTCCTTTCAATGCAAGAAAAAAATTCTGCAAGAGGTACAAAAAAATTCTGCAAGAGGTACTCCTGCCACCTTTCTGTCCATCTTAAGTATGTTTCCCAAACTTGTTTGATCTTCAGGGGAAAAAGAAAAAAAAGAAGAAAAAAAAAAAAAGCTTGGCATATCAGCTCTACAGAGCTTCTCTTGGCACATTAATGGCCAAGTAAAAAGGAAACTCTCTGTACCATTCTACACCCTGACATTATTTAGATGAGAGAGAAGGACTCTAATATGTATCAGCTGGCTACAAGTCCCTAGAGGACTGTATATCAAATAAGTACAGCCAAAGTACGTTATCATGCCATCCTTCACACCTTCTGCCTTTAGGATGAGCATAAGAAACAGCACAACACCTAAGAGGTCACCTTTGCAGTACTTTCATGAATTCAAGGCATGATCCACACATTGTTTAAAGTCCTGCTGCATTAACCAAGTGCTAGTCCTTCATAAATTAAATTTGCATTGCATGAAATGATCAAAGCTAGAATGTAGCTCAGTAAGGTTCAATGCATGCAAGTGTATGGAAAGCAGGTAAGCTTAACAGAACAAAAGATATAATGGAGAATCTCATTTCTCGTACATTAGAAAACTCACAATACACAAACACCTCAAAAGTCTGATTTTGTATGTATTGAGTACACCTTCTTGTGCTGAGTGGCACCTTACTCACAAACACTTATAGATACTACGAATCTCCCAAGTGCATAAGGCATTTAGAATTTGTGAGTATAGCTACCTGATCAAAGGTAGAAGAATTGGAATTTAATTTTGCAGTACTTAGCTTTGCAAATCTGGACAGGTGCAGACAGAACTTCCAAGGATAAAACAAAGGCTAACTTCCAAAGAAACAAGCTGAGAAGTGGCATTTGGAAACTGAGAAGACTGTCCAGTCACAGAAGCGTCACTTAAATCATGTTTGAGGAAAACAGTTTGGATTCTGCTCCACCTTAGCAGTAAGTTTATCAGTGGCTCAGAAATGGAGAACAGGTCAGTTATGCTGGAACAGGAAGACATAATTTTTTGTGTTATCCCAAAATATTACACTTGGATCTTGAATCTCCTGGATTCCAACAGGAGCTGAACAAAAGCTAGATTATTTTTTTTTTATGCTAAATGTGTAAACTGTTACCTGCGCTGATAAAAAACATGTACTCCTCTCTCCATTGCATTTTAACATTTACAAGCTGGTTGTGAGCACACTGGCATACCATCCGTCTTACTCCTTGTACTGGATTGCATGTCCTGAAACAGCAGAACTGAGCTAAAGGCATCACAGCTTGAATGTCACAAAAAGTAATTATGTAAATATAATTCTAAATTATTCTTATGTTACTGCTGTCCATATCATTACATAAGTGCATTTCATTAAGGTCAGAGTATTAAAATAACATAATATTGAAAATATAACAAGTATTCTAGATAGATAAATGGCTGTAGAGCAACCTCAAAGGCCCTGAGATTCAAGAATTTATGTTCTCCAATGGCAGAGACAAAAGAAGGCAAGAATACAAAAATCAATAAAAATATGTGCTAATTCCTTGATTACTCTAACACGATCTAAACACTTGAGAGACAGATTACTCAAATCAAAGGTTTCAGTGGCTGTTGTAATGCTGAAAGGATTTCTCTTCCATGACCTTTTCTACTCCCCTACTAAACCAGCATAAAGTTTCACCATACACAGCTGTCTATGGCAACATATTTCACAGCTTATTCTTATTATTTATTTCACACCTTTACATTGTCTTATATGTGTTATTTTATTTGAACATACTTTGGACAGCTACCTGGAATCAAAGAGGTTGTAATTGGTGGAGCATTTAGCACACATTTTCATGTTTTCAAATCACAGACCTTAAGATAGTAGAAAAAGGAAAGAGAAAATAAGTTCACGGTATGCGATACCACTATCATACAAATTCAGTATTAAAGGGATTCACAGTGTTCCTGGGCTGGCTGAAAAGTAAACACTATCAATGCAAACTGTAGCAATTCAAAGCAAATTAGAATAATAGAAACATTAATTGTAACACATATTGGAAAGGGACAGCAGTAACAGAATAGCACTTAAACGGGACTTGCATCCCAGTGGCTCGGAAAAGCTAAAACATATTAATACGGGATTCTTTCTTTCTCTCTTTTTTCTGGGGAAGCATCAAGAGTGCAGAGCTGGCACTCAAAAATCACCAGTATTTTACCTTCAATAACAGATGCCCAATTATAGCCATATCAATTACTACAGCTCTGCACTAAGGTGTAACACATTCAGGTCCAACTTGCATTAGGCTGTCATGAAGCGTATCTTTAAAGTGTTTTGCAGTTGCACGGCACTAATGTTGTATCAAGATGTTTACAAGCACGGAGTAAATACATATTCATATCACTGGAATTGTGGATTTAGATTGGTGTCATGTACAATTTATCTGAAGCAAATGTGAACTGTGTGGCTGGATGGGATATGGCTGTGCAATCCCCTTTTTCTTCCACCAGCAGTGATAGCATGTACCTTGTTCTGCTGACAAGGAGCTTACTCTGCTGCTTCCTTTCAGGATGTTCAAATCCTTACAGTTTGTTTCATTTGCGTTTAGCACCTCTTGAACTTAGACGTTTCATAAAAAGAAAAATTCACCTTACTCTCCTTTGAAAATAAGCAAGATTTTTATCTTTAATCTTAAACTTTAAGATTCAGAACTTCAGGCTATACTATACCCTTAGTAAATGGGGAAATGGTGATTTTGCTCTCAGACATAACTTATTAGCTCAGTCATGCAAATCCATCACCACTACAGAGGCTCCTATCAAGTAGTTAGATACCAGTATACAACTGCCACTCAATATTCTTGTTAAAAACCCTTGGCTCTTTCAGAGTTTTGCACATCTGACTTTGTCATAGCACATATCCCAGAACGATTGAAACTGAACGCTAACATACATAGGAAAAAAATCAGAGAACTTTCAGATACACTGCAAGCCTAGAAATGTCAGTTCAGAATTTCAAGTTTTGACTTATTCAATGCAAGATGAAAGCTGTGACTTTTTTCCTCTATAACATCATAAGCAACGACATATACCTGAAGACAGTAACAGCACAGGGCATCATCTTTGACAATTCAATGGACTGCTTACTGTTTTTACAGTGGGAAAATTTCTTCTTAAGTGAATTTATCAAAATAACTGTATTTAGAATCTGACAAAAAAGCTTTCAAGGAAGCCTCAACTATCCTTCAGTATTTTCTATGGAAAACCTTTACAATTATTTGCTATTTTATACACTTTTCACATCTACCACTGTGTTTGAAAACATTTGAGACAACTGCTGATCTTAACTGAATATTTAGCAGAAGCTACAAAACAAAGAATACTATCAAGTAAGTTTGAGTAACACTCTCATTCATATATGCTCATTAGAAGAAAACATCATTGCCTCTCCAAAATGAGCTTCTGAAAAAATATTCATATGCCAGCATCTGCCTACAGCACACTTTGTGGTATTAACTCCATGGAGAGCAACTTTTGCTACTTTAAGGGAACAGAAATCAACAAAAGAAAAGCATTTTCATTGCCTTATAATTTGCACAAAACCTTGCCTTTATTCCAGAGTTTCCCACTGCGAACTTTGTACTGATACTTCTCTGTGGGTTGCCAGGTATCAGTTTACAGTCAACATGAACAAATCAAAGCATTTAATTTCCTCCTAGCTGCCCTAACTACTTTTTCAGTCTTTATAAATACCATTAATATCTTATCTGTAGTTCAAACCCAAAATCCAGGTACTGCCTTTAGTGTGGATCTCCCCTTAGTCCCCACATCACTGAGCTATTTTAATCTCATTCCATCTTCCTACACAAATTTTCTAAAGCGAAGACTTTCTTGTGTGTCTAAACAGATGAAATTAGCACCTTGGTCTTGATTCTAACATATTTCAATCTTCTCTTGTCAGCCTTGACTTCCTCCATCTTACACTATGGAAATCCACTCCAATTGCTGCACAAGAAGCCAATTTTCCTCATTAATTGTATGTACTCTTGTCAACTCTGTTTTACTTCAATGGCTTTCTCTTCTGTTTGAATTAAATAAAGATTTGCCTTCCTGTATCACCAGTTCTCATGTGCACTAGTAAGGTGCCACCCTCTTATTTTCCCCACAAGTTCTCTGTTAGCTGAATTTTCAAATATCTTTCTATAGTATCTTTTTGAGGCCATCTTTTATAGTTGGAAACACTCGCAAATTTCTTTAAACCACGTCACTATCTTCTTCCTCTTCTCCAAATTTTACCAGAGCAGTTTTAGATCATGAAGTTTGTAATTTTTTTATTCAAGGCAAAGAACAGATGGAATACAAATACAATTTACTATGGTCTCATCATTATATGGCCCTATTTGTTTGTTGTAGGTGTCACCAATACTATCACAAATTTTTGCTACTTGCCATATGAAGGACTTTTCAGTGCACGTTTAATCTCATTAGAGACAGCAGACACACGGACAGAAGACCTAGATGCCAGAACAAAAATCATCAAGCTGTGAATAGTTTTCTGCTTCAACTGTCTTATTACACACTGTGGATTCCCATAATAACTTAAACTTTGAACTGTTGGTCATTTTAAAATCTCATTGTCACATGATGCCATTTTTCAGAACTCTTCTCTTTTTTCCCCACATATTTTTAATTCAAAACAAAAATTAGTCCCTGACTTTTTTAACTGAAACATAGAGACAAGCACGAATTTCCAATTCTTAGATGACTCAAAAAGGGCAGCATGACACCACTGTTACTGACAAGTCTCAGTAAACCATTTAAGTAATTTATCATCAAAATCTCTTTCAGAGATACTTGCAGTACATTTTCATGAAACCTTCAATTTGGATACCCCAAGATGTGTAAGTTACAAATGTATTGAAGCCCTGTGCTTTTCCCCATCAGTAGTTAGTCTTTATCTTCTTCATTATTGATAGACTCAACCTTTCTACAGCTTTCATTCTCTACTTTAAAAGCCAGTTAAATTTTTTTATATCATTGGTTTCACAGTTACTGGCACTCTTAAAAGAATTCCTCAGAACATTTCCACCTCTTCTGAAAATGGACACAAAATCCCTTTTCCCCCCCCTACCACAACTTCTTATGACACTAAACCTTTTTACTTTCAATAGCCCTACACTCTTTCTACTTCATCTTCTGCTTACTCTCTCTTTCCTTACTACTTCAGTGTTACCACTGTATTTACCACACCCAAGTTACCACTCTTCTCCTTCTACAGCACCTCATGGACTGTTTCTCAGAAGAGTGTAAAATGTCTGAATGCTGCAGTTTCTCCTGAGTGTTGGAATAACTGAAATATACAACTTAGTTTATTGTTATGCAACATTGAGATGTCTGTATCAAAAACAGTAGTCTCCCATTAATAAATGTCAAATGAGATTCAGCTTCCCATTTAGCATCATAATGATCATTCTTCAAATTGCACTTTGCAATGGGAAGTTAAAGCTGAAAAATGACCCCACATAAAAACACTGATGTTCAGATAATTAACATTTTAGTAGCTCCTTTTCACAAATGCCCTGTGACTCTTTTCTGCAGACTTGCCCAAGAGCTTTACATAGCTTCACTTCAGATAACATATAATTAAGCAGGATTTAAAAGGTCCCACTGGCCACTTCAAACTCTATGTTAGCTTCAAAAAGAAAACCAAAGACATTTACACTGTATTGTTTAGTTTTGTGACTACGATTTCATAATATTTATCAGAGGTGTTGGAAATCCAAAGAAGCTTTAAACAACCAGGGAACAATGTAAAGCCAGAAGTGAAAATATTTAAAGAGAAGAAAAGAGGATTTCAAATCCATTTTACACAGCTGCATCTGCTGTGACAGTTTATTAAGCTGCAAGGCAAGGGATTTTTTTTTTTCTTGCTGAAATATTTACCATAAGCTAAATAGAATTGTCACAGAGTCTCAAGTCACTGCTGTGGAAAGCTGAACATTAGCATTCCCAAATGAGAACATTATTTGATTGATTCCGTGAGTGGAAGGGGGAGCAAAATCAGACCAAAATGGAAGCCAACGTGCAGCATTCAGATCTGCGGGGGGAACTGAAGATGGGGGAAAAACTGGAGGGGTGAAGTAATAAGCTTTATGCATTGGTGAAAAGGAAACAGCTGAGAATTTGACTTTTTTTTTAACAGCTCCCAGACTTTGATGGTGTACTAAGCAGAAAGAGCATATATTTGAACCTTCCTTTTTGCAGGAGAAGCTGCACAATTTCATAAGGGCTCGAAGGAGGTATGATCTCTCTTCAAAAAAAGCAACTACCTTGGTTGGGGAGAGTGATGTGTAAAATGATGATCTGGGGTTGTTTGCTTTTTATGAAATGATGAACATGATGTAAAGTCCCTTAAGTTGTACCATTCACAAGTGATGTATTACTGCACTCGGTAGAAAAGCAGGAACACAAACCCCTGCATCTCCCAGCGAGGCTCCAATTGAAAACAGCTCTCTCAAAACCACCTGCCAACTGCAACAGGCTAGATCTGCTGTCACCAAGCCTCCAAGAAACATTTCTGACTAGATCCTTCCCTACCAAATCCTTGTAAAATATTCAGTCATGTGAAATAAGAGAGCCACTGGTACATGTAACACTGCCAAAAAAAAGGTTTGGTCATTCAAACTGGACATTTGCTTCAGTGGGTCAACTTCAACACTAAATTAACCACGGCAGTGCCCATTGTTATTTTGTACGTGTGAACAGAGCAGCTATATGGGGCAAAACAGATAAGAGACTGAGGGAAAAAAAAAAAACAGGTGCAAGAGGCAAATCCTGCCTGTCCAACTCCTGCAAACACTTCCACAGAAGTCAACAGAACTACCTTAGAGTCAGGCACACAAGACGTGACCCCTTGCTTTTCCCCCTTGATATTTAGACAGAAATCATTGCACTGTGTGTGTGCCACACAGCTAGACCCTGGAATAAAAGATATTGACCTTTAAGAGCTCGTTCCTAATTAAAGTTACCCATTTGAAATCACACAAGTAGACCTGGCACCTTTGGCCATTCATGGATATTAACTGTTATCTGAAAAAGCACCGAAACACCGCCTGCAATTAAATCTGCTTTAAAGATCTGTTCTTTTAAATAGGGAAGAAACTGTGCATGAAACAGAGTTTTGTTACAAGTCCTCTGAAAATATTTTCAATGCTTTGTTTTATGATCTACCTATACTAAAACTGAGAGAACAAACCATTCAGTTGTTGTTAGGAAAATTTCAACATTAAATATGCTTTGATTTTTCACCAAAATTTAACTCTGCACTAGAAGCCAAAGGTTTCATGATAGGATGTCACATCTCTAAGAAGTTATTACATATGGCCTAAGAAACTGAAAAGTAAGCTATGTCATGACAACTTGCCTGTAGCAATAATTTTATCAAAGATTGTCTTTCTATAGAATAAGTTGGTGTCCTGGTTTCAGCTGAGTGAGAGTTAACTTTCTTCACAGTAGCTGGTGTGAGGCTGTGTTTGGATTTGTGCTGAGGAGAAGCTGATCACACACTGATGTTTGTAGCTGCTGCCAGGACAGTCAAGGACTTCCAGCTTCTCTGCTGTGCCAGTGTCTGCAGGGGCAGGAGAAGCCGGGAGGGAGCACAGTCCCCATTACTAGCCTAGAATTCGACCTTGAGTTTAGGATTGAGACCCAAATTGCCCAATGGTATATTCCACAGCATACACAGCATGCCCTGCATATAGGTGAGGCTCTGTCTGGAAGCGTTCTCTCTTGTTATGGGTCGTCACCCCTCTCTCAGTGTCATCTCAATCTCAGACACTTGGGTTGCTCTTGTCTCCGTTCCAGGATTGCAGTTCTGGGACTCTCCCTGCTCCGGGATCATTAGCCGGGAGTGGGATGAGCATTGGTCATCAGGTGGTGAGCAGTTTCACTGTGTATCACTCATTTGTATATTTGTATATATTACTATTATCAATATTATTTTCAATATTATAGTAGTTTACTTATTAAATTGTTTTTATCTCAACCCACGAGTCTCTTTTCCTTTTACCCCTTTAATTGTCTCTCACATCCTTAGGAAAGGGGAGGGTGAGCAAGTAGCTGTTGTGGTGTTTGGGTGCCAGGGTTAAAACTGCAACAGTTGGTCTTGAAGCAAATCAAGCATAAGCTGCTGTGCATTCTCCTTAGTGCAGGTTTCTCTAATATCTGCATGATCTACATTAACACAAGACCTTGAATTTCTCAATAAAGGCGGAGCTGAGCTCTAACTCTTAGCATGATTTCTTCTTTCAGGGAGAGGTTGTGGGGGTCAATTTTCTTTTCCAACCAGTTATGATGTCCACGAAACTTATGGATTAAATATCTCTCTCTGAGTCTTATGAAAAATTGTATAAGCAGGGAAAGGAGAAACTCGGTAGTAGCAGATACAGTTTGGGCATACCAGGCTTCATAATTCAGACTATATTTAAAAATCAAAACTAAAGTAATAAAATGAGAAAAATATAATATCTTCCAGAAAGAAGATTGGTATGATTTAGGCTGGGAAGCAACAAAGAATATCAGAAGAGTGACGTGTGAAAAGCAAGGTCTTTCCCTTCTGAAAGGACACAGGGGGAAGACAGTGGTTGTCCCTAAACTAACACATTCATCCAAAGAACAATAACTCATTTTCACTCCTAAATGACCAGCATTGAAAAGCTCTTACATGGTCCATTTTAACTGATAACTTCATTGGGTTTTTTTTGTATTTACATAGTAATAGAAAGGATATTAACGGGTCATAAGAAGAACAACTAAGAAATCACATTTAATGACAGAAGGTGGAATAATTACCTAATTAAGTCATAACTGCAGGAAATAAGGCAAATTCATGAAATATGCATGGTAATGCATCAGTATATTTTCCAGGTTTCTACTTTGCTGTTTTCATCTGCAATATGCATGCTAGAGGGGGAAGAGAGAGTGAGGAGGAGAAAGTAGTGTGGGAGAGCAAAAGAGGGAGGAAGGTCTATGTACTGCATTTGCTTTGCAACTTAAAAGATGAAAACAGATTTTAAAAAAACAAGTTTGAACTGGTTACTGCCACTAGGGACATTCTCATTATATAGTACTACTACATTTAAAACTAACAGTTTTCATATATGCCTATAAACAGTTTTATACTTATATATCTTATAAATGTGCAGGAGATCTAATGCAGCTCTGATGTATAACAACTGAGACTCAAAACTGAGGTACACTGTGTCATACTCAACCCCTTCACTGACTTCTATACGCTTAGGAATCCTGACTACAAGTCTGAGCACATTACTCCATCCTGTCTCTCAAACGCTGAAACACAAGTCCATGATGTTAGGGAAAAAGGTTTTCAGACATTCTCCATCTACATTCTGGGGCCCTGTCAGTCTGTAGTGTAATCTTCCTGGTTACTTTAAATTATTCTTTGCTTTCCATAGCAGTCTCTGGAGTCTGCAAAGCATGCAATTCAGTCTCAGAGGGACTATTCAGTGAAGGAGTAGCCCAGCAAAAGCCTGAACACCAACGTTTATCCTGCTGGAGAAATTTTTAAGTATTATTCTCCTTATTAAAACTCCTTTACAATGTCATGAAATGCAGAAGAAAGGAAAACCAACAATTTGCTGGAAAAGAAAGATTATGAGTTTCCTGCACTAAAGTCCCACTAATAAGCCAAGATGACAAGAGAACCATCACAGAAACTTCTGGATGGGAAAGTATGAGGAGTAAGGTGCCAGGAAAGAGGTCTCATCATACCTAAGCGGCCTGTTTTGCATTTTATACAATATCCTTGACACAGCAAGAGCCAATAAAACACCACAGTTAATAAGAAGTGTGAGTGGCATTAACATCTCCCTGGATACTGTGACACTTTTGGGAAAGAATCAGGATCCTGCAGTCATTTACACACCTACCACATCACTGATGCATACAGAGACAATTTCCATTTATTCACCCTCAGCAACACCACCACAGAACATCAAATACAGAACTTACCTTGAAATAACTAAGATATTTACTTTGAGCAAGAAAGGAAGTATGTTTGTAGTAGATTTTCAGTAGCTTTTCACATCTTTAATAAATTCTAATTTCATTTTGTAACTTATCAAACTAGCTAAACTTAAACAATTCTCTCACTAAAATATCCTGTCTACTCAAAACATGATACATTTAAATCAGATTACAGTTTTATCAAAGGGACTTCAAGTCAACCAAGTTGGGAGAGACCTTTTTGGCAGCCCTCATCTTTATGTCCAAAGTCCTTGAGAACTGGGATCATCACAAATACGTCTTGCATTTTCAGTGCATGCATCCAAGCAAATAAATGTCCCGACAGCAAAGAATAGTGCAAACTTATGCCTCTCAGTGATGGATTCTTCATATAAGAATACTGACACTACAAGGACCACAGAAGCCCAAGAAGAGCAGGCTTCAAAGAAGTCCACTAGCATCTTTTTCACTTCCCCCACTTCAAGCTTTTAACCAATTTAAGTGCTTCTTTCATTCCACAATCCCTGGGTTGCAATTAAAGCAAAGGACATAACAATCGTGTTTTAAGCAAACTACTGAGTTCCACTTTGATGGGTTTGTTTTACAGGTGTACATGCACTGAAGTTATGAAATCTTCCCCTGTTGATATTTGAGTTTATGCATGAAGCCACTGTAAAGATATATTTTTAGTCTTGTGAAGTGTTTTCCCCCCTCTCTGTTAATTATCAAGTACTTGATTGATTGCTCATGATTGATGACTGATGGGGAGAAGGTTCAGCAGGTGTGAATGGTTTGGTTAATATGAGAGGCACAGAGGAAGGAAGTGGCCCATCATTCCATCAAACTATGTTTGCTGCTGTTGCCTGTAAATGGTTTTCTCCATGGCAGAGTGTGTGTGAATTTGTATTACAAACTGAAAACGGAAACGTCTATAAGGTGTTATTACTAAAAAGAATATTACTAAAGCAGCATGATTACTTCTCATCTTTGCTTATGGAAATTGTTGTTGATTTAAACTTTCAAGGGATGCAGGAGGCATAGTCAAGTGAAAAAGAACTTTAAGTGGAATAATCAAACAAAATACTATAAACTGAATTCAGCATTGGGAAAAAGATCTTGCAATGTAATCTAAAACCTATCCCAATAACTTCCTATGATTATGAAGAGAAATTAATTTAAATGAAAGATATACATCTAATTTTTAAAGTTAGTAACTGAACAGGAAGTCTTCTTAACAGCACAACAACTTTCTCTGGGACATGCTAAATGAAGCCAAGTTATTTAAACACATACCAAATTTGAAACGGATTTCTAATTATCTAAAATACAGACTAACCTCTCTGGTGTCTTCTCCGTTGGTAGACTCCATGCTGTCATGGTTATTTTCTTATGTTCATAAGCATTACTCTCCATCCTATGTTTAGTTAGCTCTTCTTAGAAGCAGATCCTGAAGAGAGTAGTCTGTCTTTTCTGGCCACATAGCACTTCAGTGAAAGAAATCAGGATACCTAAAAAAAAAAAAAAAATTTAATTACATAAATAGACGGAGGAAAAAATATGAGTAAACTGGGCTACATTTAAAAAGCAATGTTAACCCAAAATAACCTTTGTTATTTCAGTCTCTCTGCTAATCTTGGGAATTTTTGGTTTTGTTTCTTTTGAAACTAAGTTCGTAAATAATATTTATTGCTTTTAGATGAACTGAAGTTTTGTTAGATCAACCAGAAAAGTGGAAAATTGATTAACAGCACAATGTTATCAACTTCAGATTATCATCACTATTGCAGTAAGTCTGACATTAGATGTGATCGTTAGAGCACCTATCATGTCTGCCTAGCATTTAGGATTTACATTAATCAAGGACCTGTTAAGGCTAGACTTTAGACTTCAGTCCACCAAAATCATCTCTAGAGAGGTTTCTTTCTAACCCCCCATCATTACTGCTTAGCTTATGCTTCACAGTGTGAGGGGTTTTATCCCTAATTAATTTTATCCCATCTAATGTAACTGCACATGTTCTCATCACCCATATAGACGTCTAATTCTGCTAATCTCTTTACCTTCTTGATATCTCATGGCAATAATTTTCATAAGCTAATTACACATTGAGTAGAAAAATATTCCCTTTTAATCTCTGTTGCCTCTTTCTACACAGTCATCCCTTAACCTCCCACAGTCCCATAACCAATCTTCTGCCCCTCAGAAATCCATTGCTTGGCATTCAGACCTCCACCAATTCATCTGATAAGCCTCACTGTCTCTGGTTACAGTTTTGTCTAATTGACTGAGCTCTGACCTCACTGAAGATATCCAGCATCTTCCTTTTCTAATTCAGTTCACCTCTAACATTTTCTTAGTCTCTAAATCAATTGGCCCTCTGTGTTCCCCAAAGCAATCACATTTTCCATTTGCTGAGTTTATGTCACCATGTGCACCCTTCGACTGATTACCTTCTCATGTCTGTCAGCTCTTACTCTCTTATCTATATTTCCCAGTACCCCAAGACCAAAATGATTTTGTGACTTCACCCACATAGAGCACATTTCCTGAATTCCTTCTCTAGAAGCTCATGTTCTCCTACTCAGGCTTATTTATTTATCCTATAATTTCCTGTGCTTATTGTCTTTTCTTATCTTCACTTAATGATTTTTCTGACAAACTTTTCTAATTTTTCAGATAATGGATTACGTATTTGATTAACAGCTCGTGACCGAAATCTAGACCACGAAGAAGAAAAGCAAAGGAAAAATGAATGACACAATGCACAGAGAGCTGCTATTGAGTTTACCAAGATTACCGAAAGTAAAACCTGAAAGAACTTTCTGCTTCACACACAACAGTCCCAGTTAGTCTTAATCGAGAATCAAGTCTCTAATTTCTTCTGATTTCCATCCAACATAAAGTTTCATTTATGTGGGAAAGGAAAAGAACCAATCCTCATATCACTGTTAGTCCAAACCAAACTCTACATTGCAGGGGTGCAAAATGATTCCCTTAAAACTACGAGTGCCAGGGCTACTGCTCCAGCTGACAAAATCCTTTCCTCTGCCCTTACAGCATTATGTCTACATCTGGCCTCTTTGCTTTCCAGAAAAGACTTCATTTTTTCTGTTGTCCCCTTCCTTTTTCAAATGATCAGTCTTGATAATTAAAACTGAACTATGGTGCCCAGTACACATTACTGGAAAAGAACATGGTTGCAGCAAGAAATAGGATCAAGAAGAAAGCCATAAGATCGAGCATGACAAATGTGAAGGTGATATAGATATTCCAAGAACAGCAGAGCAGATAAATGAAGATCTGAATCATTCTGTCATCCAAGAAAACAAGTCACAACAGACAACTTCAGGCAGAGAGCAGCACAAACTAACCACAGATAATTCGCCAAAATTAATTTCTTCAAAACATTGTGGGCAGAAACCAGCCACCAAAGTTTTTATGTGTCATTCATACACAACTCACTTCTCTACTTTCCTTAGTCATTATTTTTAGGTGGTATTATTTACAGCATGTGAGGCTTCTTTTTTAAAACAAAGTTTTAGATTAAACTATATTATATACTACATTATCTCCGATGGTAAGATGTTAATTTAAAAAATAAAACTAGTTTCTTTTGTCATCTAATTTGTCAGGATGACATATCAAGTTAGTCATTTTTAAATAACACTTGACTGAAATATATTATAGGCACTTTTTAATTAAATAATTTATGTGCAAATGGGGCCTACATAAGTAGACCAAAAGCTATAACTATAATCACAGCTATGTTTACTTGATATAGACACATTATCCCAGCAAATGTTTCCACACATATCCATGCAATGCTAATCATTTTTTGTCTTTCTACACACCTGCTTGATGACTCTCTTTTCATCAAAAAATCTGCAGTTAAAATTAAGAAAACACTGTAACAGAATTACCTTTCCAGTTGTAATAATTTCATTTTTTTCTTCAATACACATGAGCAAATAAGAAACATACTTAATAAATAAAGAATATAATTTACTTTGGTTAATTCAGCAAAATCCTGAAGGGCCACGATGTTCTATATTACCAGCAGGTAAATCATCTGTGAGTCACAGTAAAATATTTTGCATCAACAAACCTGGACTTCATAATCAAATAATGGATTAGATAAGATATATTTAAAATTCTATGTGTGCAGTATTATTAGCTATAGATGGTCTTTGCTGAGCTGTGTAGGTTTTAATATGACCTTGTTTAGACACGTACTAGAACGTAATTATCTTGTCACAATTGCCTGTGTGTGTCAGTTATAAGACTTGATTGCATCTGCATGATATCCAAAGAAATATTTTTCTGAACTGAACAAGTTAAAGGTTGATTCTTTCCTTATTTATTTTTAAGCAGAATTTATGCTTTATATATGTAGTAAGAGAGCTCACTTCCATACGTGAGCATATCAAATCTGGTTTAAGGAAGATTCAATCTTATCATTACTACTTCTAGGCCTCTCAGGACAGCTAGAGGTATAGTATTTCACAAGTGACACCACGGTTACTAAGTTGTATCCTGTGATTAGTATCAGACTAGAATTAAAAGGCCAAAGCCCAGAACCACAAAGCATTGCTGATCCTTGTACCAGATATTGATATTTTATTTTACTTAAATTCAGAACTGAAAGTTCAGCTATGATAAATTGCCCTGTTCAGTACAAGGGAGCTGACCTTCAAGAAGCATCACACAAGAAAAGGAAATCTGTCATTCTTAGACAAGAAAATTCAAGCCTTATCCTCCCTGCATTTAACAGGATATGATCAGTTGTTCAAATGCAGATTCTAGATTACTCACTAAAAATATCCATGAAAATCACAATATCATACTTGAAGGTAAAATTAAAGCTGTAAAAACAGATAGTATATGGAGCATCTAGAGTCATCTTTGTGTACAAACAATGTTGTGACATGGAATCTCCAAGATGGGAATTATGGGCCAACGTAAAAACTTTCATTATCAGATACTACTGTGTCTACAGCAACATGCTGTATATAATGAATATAACACACATGTATATAATTTGTGCAGATTGTACCCCAAAAGCTACACTTACTTTCCTGATTGCCACCAAAATATTCCTGTCTATTCTAGAAGTATAATTGATGACAAATCCCCCTAAAACAGCCTAGATAGCCACTTGAATTTTCATTTTGTTTTCCCTTTGTAAAGTATATACAATTTAAAAGATTCTTTCTAGAGTAGATTCTATACCATTATAAGCTCATTGCAAAGACATATCATTAATTCAAGTAGTTCCTAACATTCTTTAAAGCAACCTAGGAGATTAAAATGCTCATTATATCAGGTTTTCAGATTTATCATTGCCATAGATTCACAGCTTCTACAAGTTGCAGATGTATTTTCTGAGATGAAGGAAATAGCCCATTTTCCAGGCCACTGATTTATTTGAGAGGGTAAGCCAGTTATGAAAGAGACAGTTCCTTCTATTTAATTTAAAAACAAAAAAAAACCCCAAAAACCCCAAAGCAAACAACAAAAAAAAACCACACACCAAAAAAACCTGCATCTTACACAATGAGATTTTCAAATGATTTGCCATGGTCCATTCAAGTAGCTACAGTCATTAAAAAAATAGATCATTAAGCTTTTATGAAAGGAAACTTTACTGAGTTTCCTTCACTGAGTTATTGTCTATAGAACCACAGTTTATTCCCCTAGTTTACGCAATCTAAAAAAAATTCTTCAGCAAACAGAGATGGGAAAAACCTTGATGCAATGCAAACCTGAAACTCATGAGCCTTAAACTCATTATAGATCCCCATACATAATTGTGATAAATAAATTGCATATGTCTTTCCTCTTGGCCGAGCTGATTTTTAACTTGTATCAAAGTCTACACTGACCACCCTTTTTATTTTTACTATTTTTTCTTAAAACCTCTTTATGAGGTCTGAACTAAAACTGCACTATTCAGCATATGAAACTCTCAGTCATCGATACATTGCCCCATCATAAAAAGGATATTATTAGAAATCTCTACAAATCTCTGAATGTTAACACTGCAGAGACTAGAACTAATTGATAACGACTACTAAGGTTTTTTTTTCTTCCATGTATTTAACAAGTAAAGCACCTTAAAAATATTTCAGGAATCCAAAACACCAAAGTATATAAACCTGTACTATTATTTTGATGTTGTTTTTAGTTCAGTTTCAGCTAAGAACTCCATGCAAAGGTTGAAACACTGTAAAGTGTATCGTCTATTAAATTTTATCACACAATTTCTACAATTTTCATCTTTCTGTGTAGACCCATCAATAGCCATGGCACTAACCACAGAATGCAACGCTACCAACTTAGGTGATGGCCAAAGCAGATTAGTTTTTGTGGAACACTTAAATTTTTGATGGACTGTACTGATCTTATGTGAACTAAATGATACTGTGTATTTTAAAGGTCTGTCAGTTGTTTGACATAAATGTAAATATTGCTACAGCAACAGACTAACAAGAACTACAGTCCAGTCTTTAAAAACAATAAATTAGTTTTAACATAAACTTAAAACATGGCAGTTTGCAGTAACTCAGTTTCAAAACAATAAACCATCTGCCTCATTAAATCATCAAAAGCACTCATCCCTTCCTTCCTCTTGGCTAAATCTGTCCTTCTCAAAACTGTTGAGCTGTAGCCAGGCCTAATTCACCATCCTTTCATGAGCTGTTCCTTCTCTGAATAGCTAAGCGTCATCAGCTGGCTCCCTCAATAACTGCCACCCTTCCCTTATAGCTGGAATAGAGAATGTCTTTATTAGTTTCGTACTCAGGAAGGTGAATACCATCTGTAGAGAGTAGGAGGTGAAAGTGGTAGAAATTGTAATTGCCCCACTTATCTACCCCTGCCAGAAAATATGCATCTTCACAAAAAAATAAGAAATACTATCAGTGATTCTTTGTCCTAACAGAGACTAGCAAGTGTCTACTCTCAAGAAATACATCTTTCCAGTCAGGTTAATCTAAACACTGCTAATGTTCCCTTATGAAAACTCCAGCAAACATATACAAATATCTCACCTTATAGACAGCAGTCCAGATTTTTCTTAACCAGAGACACATCTGCAACTTCTGTCTCTCTTAAGCCTTCTCTTCTCCAGGCTGAACAACTCCAGCTCTCTCAGCCTGTCTTCACAGCAGAGGTGCTCCAGCCCTCTGATCATCTTAGTGGCCCTTGTCAAGACCCACTCCAACATTTCCATGTCTTTCCTGTGCTGAGGACTCCAGAGCTGGATGCAGTTCTCCAGGTGGAGAGCAGAGTAGAGGGGGAGAATCACATCCCTTGACCTGCTGGGTCACACTTCGTTTGATGCGGCCCAGGATATAGTTGGCTTTCAAACAAGTCCCTAGTGGTAAATCCTATCCAGAAGCTGTGAACAGAACAACAAATAGCTCAGAATATTTACATAAATACAATGAAAACAACAGAAGACATAATTTTCAGTGGCACCAGGATAAAACCATAAGAATTGTTAGAGGCAGCCAGAAAAGGTTTAGAAGAGAGCTCTGCAGGGAAAAAAAACCTGCAGAGAGGCTTTGGATTTTATGGCGAACAACCTAACTTCATGCAAATCCCAGAGAACATTTCTGGAAAGAGCTATGAAAGTCACATGGTCCACACTTTGCCCAACGGCAGACACTACTTTCCTTGCTTGTTCATGGCACATATTTGACTAATAGCTGTTTAAATCTTGCAAAACCAACGATTCCGTCATCCCCTTGGACAACCTACACCACCGCATAATTACCTTTAGCAGCAGAAAGTTTAGATTTGTTTTTACAAGTGTGCCCACATGCCCAAAAAGAATAAAACACACAATGGGATGACCACCCCAGCACAGAGTGAAGATAACAACTTAATCTAGATGTTTTTGCTTATACATGCAAATATGATGTTTTCTATTCCTTCAATAATGTAATATTGATCATGTAGACTCAGCTTGTAATTCACTCTAAACCCTATATTCTGAAGAATTATTGTCTGGTTATTCCTACGTAAGCACAGCATTTGTCAGTGGGTTGCAATTCAAAAGGAGGAAAAATACACACAAAAAAACCCCACCTGTTGAGCCAAATTTTCTTGTTCTAATCTCAAAAATAGCTGAAGCCCTACCAGGCATGGCATCATCAGCAAATAGGAGAAGAGTGCTTGCAGTGCCAGCGCAGTAGTCATTAATAAAACACCAAAGGGAACTGGAGTCAGGGTAGATCCTGTCCCACGCAATGCACACCTCCAATCTGGCAGTGCAGCACTCATAAGCTAACTTGATAAGTTTTGTTTTGTTTACTGAGCAAAATGATGTTTAAGTATTTCCTGTAGCTTAGAGAAAGCAGAATTTTTTAGAGGAATTAATTAAACAGGGGATGTTATCAGTTCTTCCGTGATCCTTCATGCTGCAGAAAAGTAATACTGGAAATCCTGGTCACTTTTGAAGTGGCCTTGGAGTTCTGTGTGTGGTCTTTTATTCTAAATGTTCTATCCCAAATATTGCTGTTCTAAACAGAAAATTCACTGAGGTATTTTATTCCAGAATAGTTCATCTTCCTTCCGACACTCCCTTCCCTCCCTCTCTCCGTTTATAATAACTATTGTGCCATTTTGTTACACAGCAGACCTTCCCTCCTGATAATTCCAGTTCCTTTTTTCATGACAGTGATAGATGCATCTGATAGTCATAGAAAAGTAAACTTGACAACATTTTTTACTTCCAGCTCAATTTCTCATCTGTTTCTACATTGACTCTTTTGCTCCAGTTAACAAAAAAAAAAAAAAAAGTCTCTCAGCTCATATCAATTTTAATATTTACAACCTGTCAAAATGATTCACAATCCTCACTGAAGTCTTAGCTCAGGTGTTTCATTGATCAGGTCCCAAATCCCTTCCGTCAATATGAGCCTTAAATCAAGCTCTTAAAGCTGGCAACATCCCTCACAGAAGGTAACAAAGACATTTTTAGTACAGATAAAAGAGAAAGCAAAAGACCTAATTCCTATTTAGCCAAGTGTTGATCAATGCTGACACTTTGCCGAAATTTCAGGTGGTGTTATATAAACAATCAGCTTGCAGTAAGAGGAAATACCGCAACAAGATCTTTGTTGTTCAGCATCAGGTTCCATTTTCCCTTGTGAGCACGGGAGGCACAGGGGACTGCCTGCCCCAGCTGGAACTCCTGCTGAACACTCCCAAGGGCGAGACCCTAGTGCCACGCATGTTCACGTAGCCTGTTTACTCTTCCCTTTCTCTGTGCTCCAAGTTTGCTGACAGAAGAGGCAAAGGCAGGTGCAAGTCCCAATCCCTCTCCATGGGAAAAATCTAAATGGTGCCAGATAGGACTGCCCAGATTCAGAAATAAAAATGTTCCTCCAAAAATCAAATAACATGCTTTATTGGTGAAGACATGGAAAGTGATTAAAGAAAAAAAAAATCTGCAAGGCCAAATACTGTATTAGTGCATTGTCTTCTTGCAGCTTTTTACTCCTTTTCAAACTGTGGAAGTCCCAAGACTGAAAACACAAGACCCTCCAGCCCTGAGGGATCCTGCCAAACCTGAGACAAGCAGCCTTGCAGGACAAGTGCCAAATGTTACTTGTAGCCATGAACTAAATGCCAATGAGAAAGAAACACAAGAAAATTTGTGGTTTTTTGTTTCCATTAGTCAACTTGCTCCTTGAAATCAGCCTTACTCTATGAACATAACCAGATAAACACACACACGTGTCCCACTAAGCTCAGAAGGAAGGCCAGTCAGAAAAATCTTGCCATTCATCAGGTAAGGTCTTCCCTATTCAAACGACCTCACAGGTTTTATAGAGCCTTGAGTATCACAGCAACATTAAACATCCTCAAACTTTTAAATCTTATCCTTCAGACAATATAGTTATAGGCCAATTTCACATTTAATTTCTCACTCATAAAGTTTGACTTTTCCACCTCAGCATACCTTAGAAATTGAAGACATTCTTTGCAATAATAAAATAACTTCTTTCAAGGATATGAGAGATAATTTGCTGATCATTCTTTAAAGCAGTAGGTTAAACCCTTTTACTGTGAAGTTAATAGCATAAATTATATCAAAATATAGATGCTCTACAGCAGCTCTAATATCATCTTGTAACACAGACTTCTCCCAGTTGGTCTGAAACTGTGATGAGGTAAATCTGAAGGTCAGAATTTGACAGAAGCATGTCTCAGTTGTTACCAAGGAAGAACCTTCAGATTGATTTTTAGAACAGTAATATAAGGGTCAGACTTAGTTTGAGGCCATATCCAGTAATTTTTGGTTTATTTTAGTAAAAGGCATCGTTATGGTGTTAAGGACTCCCAGTTTCAGACCTTGATGTACAAGGATTCATTTGAGTTTCAGATTTAAACGTCGTGTAACGTGTACTTATGCTGCTGGTTTTTTTCCCCTTCTACTTTTTTTTTTTTTAAATGAAAGACAAATATTTTCTTGTTTAGTGAATATAAAACAAGAACAGTGATAAAATCTGTTTTGATAAGACATCTGGGCGAGAGCACTTTTGCTCCTCTGGGTAATTCTTTCAATAGAGCTACTCACATGAAAAAACGATTCACATGGGTGTGCAGTGAGTTATTGCTAATACATGATTTCAAGATCTGGGGACTGAAAAAGTCAGCACCAAGTGGCCTGAGACTTGTAATAAAATGGTGGAAGCTGGTGAGACAAAGGCAGAGCAAAGGCAATCTGAATTGATTAATAGATTCCTGAATTTGCAGCTGTTACGGCAGACACATTTCTTCTGGCTTCCTGCAGTTCTTAATCAAGCTAAGCATCAACAAGAGGCACATTTGCAAAAGCATCCTAAAAATGTGAATATATAAAATGATTCACTTGTGTTTTTATACATGCCCTGGTAACTGTCTTTTAGTAACTAGAGAACTGCATACCCACTCCCGGTATGATTGCATAGATATTGTTTAGTTTACTCCTGTGGACATTTGTTGTCTGGAAATACAGATTTTTACCATTTCTCAGAAGTCTTACTGAAAAAAAAGAAGTAATCATGAAATTATTGTTCTATATCCTCTTGCTGTCAGTCTTTTTCCGTTTCCCCCACCCCCTGAGTTGTTCACCACTACATAAAAGAGATAGTTACAAGTTTCAGAAGGATATAAAAGTGGCTGAAAGTTGAAAACTCCCTTTCCTTACCTTCCTTTGATTGAAAACTGTTTGTGCTTTGTGTTTCTAAACGTAAAATCAAAACTGTTCCCTTGATGTGTCTTTTATGACATGTTTCACCCCAGAGCAAACACTTACACTACTAGGAACAGGGGGTTGTAATGGAAATAGTAACAGACCTCTAAGCTGTAGCAGTGCTATCAGGCACTATTACAATTGGTTTAGGTTTGAAGTGGGAGCTCCCATCTTCAATCTGTCTATAAACTTTAAAGGTTTACAAAGATGTTGAAAAGATAAAGCTGCAGTGCAAAATAACAGGCAACAACATAGCTGGAGTCTTAAACAAAGCCCAAGAGAAGCAGCTTATAAAAAACCTGCGTAAAAAACCATGAATGATAATTAAAATGAAGCAGCTTTAGTAGCATCAGCATGCTCACGTGTGCAAAGACATGGAGCAGCATTTGATCATGATATTTTAAAAAAGGATACAAGAAAGGAAAAAAGACAAAAAGAGAAGGACTGTATTTGCTATTAGGTGTCACAAGTTTTCAGCACTTTTCAGTACTTTAAAATCCTCATATTAACCACATATATAACTTTAACAAAATGAAGCTGGACTAGTGTTCCATCACAAGACTGGGGTACGTATTTTAATACCCTTTAATACTAAAGCCCAGTCGGTGTTAGCTGAGAAACTTATATAAGTACTAATTTATGTTTTATGCCAATACTAAGGATTTTTTTCAATGTTTAAGTTATTCTAGAAGGACCATATATATAGTTATCATTCTTACACTTAAGCTGTGCGTAATGAAGTCAAAACTTTGCTTTGGTGCATTAAACTCTGTATCGGCTTATCCTACATGACAACACTTGCAGCTATGAACTCTTGGTGAGGGGAGAATAATAAGCAAGCAAAACCAAAACCAGACATTACTCCTAAACAGCTAAGAACACACAAAATTAAATGGTGACCCTTAAAATGGGAACACCTTGCCATAGGCTTCGCTGAAGCCAGAACTGCATTCAAAGCATTTTGGGGTCTGCTTTGTACTCAATAATTTAAAAGGATTCTTAACTTTCACAAACATTGAATCCATCCCACAACGCAAAACGCTTCTTTAGATGATTTAACATATGAAAATAACTCAAAAACATATTTGTCATCAATAAAATATTAAAGTGTAGAACAGTATTTCTTGCTACCAACTTTCACTAAAATTTCACCAGCTAAAATAGATATGCAGCAGTGAAATATAATCCTCTCCTCATTCAAAATGCCATTTAAATTCACCAGTTCTGTAATCTCGTGTCTGCTCACTCACTGGTAGGAATTCATGGCACATTCACTGTAATAATTCACACTAAGTGCAGGGGGGGGAAAAAGGGATAGAGAACTAAAAAGACTTGCTCTAACCATCACCTTTCAGGACTTTTGAGCACCTTTTGCTAAGTATTTAGAAGCTCCAGTTCCTATCTTATTCAATATATGTGTATGGGAGAAAGGAAGAAAGGACTAGGTTGCTAACAGGCAGCTGAACATCATCTAAAATAAAAATCACTTCACATACATTTAATTTTGGTCTCACAGGAGACCTGTACTGGTTTGATGACCAGTACCTATTATTGCCATAAAGCCAAGCACAGAAATAGTACCTACTGATACAGATAATGTCATGAACTAATTTGAAAAAAAAAATAATCTGCACTGCTATATTAAAGATAGAAAGTTATTTACAGAAAAAATAGGTATGCACACTTACCACATAAGTTCTTTTGCACGTGCATATGGTATATATAGGAAACACTAGCTGTTTAGTCCCATTGCACTAATAACATTCATCACTGATTCTATCCAAATTCAAATCACGTGTACCTTACAAGACTACACTCTCAAGTGCTCCCTGAAAATCCTCCAGTGAATAATCATTACTGTTCTGGTTAGTGAAAGGTATAAGACAGATTTTAGTTACATACAGGAACTGGGAAATCATTTCATTTTTCCATTAGTAAAGCATCTTACATTAGAGCTTTTATGATTGAACTTTCATTTGTTTCTGCCTTAAAAATGGAATTAAGTGAACAAATTACTCTTTTTAAAGCACTATTGAAAGATATTTCCATAGAGCAAATAAATTACGTACCTGCACACAACATAACATGCACATATTCCAATCTCTTTTGCACATAAATTGTGATTTCAAATTTTTGTCACCTGACCAAAGTGACAGCTCAGGAGATTCCGCAGTAACCATTGGACACACCATATTCTTATTCTCTGCAGAACTGGCAAGGGAACTAATAAATCCATTTATGAATATCAAATACTTTTCCTTTTAGAATACAGAAGTTTGCACAAATTGTCAAGTTGTGTGGGATTTTTTTGAAGGAAAAACACATTCAGACTATGTGGCAAAAATCTTCACATCTCTAAATTGCAGCTCCAATGATGTAAATTAGATACTGCTCCTTTACATAATTTCAAACAGTATAGCTTTCAGGGATGGAGACAGTAAATATTTAATAGTATTTACAGAAGTCTAAATATTTAGTATATATTTACCAAATGTCATTCTGTTCCTCCTTGGATTTAGAAGAAAAAGGCTTAATTTTGATGACAGAAACTCAAATAAGTGGATTTCCTGAAAAGATTTTCTACTTTTCTCTGAAGTGGACACACCACAGAGAACTTCTTAGAGACACTCCACATTTCAGAGTGGTTACATCTGCCACTATTCTCAGGAGCCATCATCATCAGTTTAACAGCTAGAACACAAGTCAGAGGTGAGGAAAGTGGTGAGAAATACATGGAGGGGCTGTTGGGACCTCCAGTCTTTTAAGCCTGTCTCCCACCTTAAAATAAAAACAAATTATTGCTTATTGTTGGTGTTGGAAAAGGTAATTTCTCTTCCAGCAGAGACTCTCACAGGATCTCATTTCAGGCCACAGTATTCTGAACTTTACTTTTAATAAGGTTTAGACTGTTCCACTGTAACAGGGAGGCAATCCCTGGCGTGCCCACTCAAGGTCAGAATTTTGAAAATCTTCATTAAAAAAATTGCTGTTTTACCATACTGATTCATGGTACACTGCCTTTACTAATTAAATTAATAGCTACACTTGCTTACTAAAGAGATTAACTTCTGCGTTACCCTCACTAGATCGGTTAGTTGCTAGGCAGCTCTCACTGGAGGTTTGGCACTATGGTCTTATCTCTGAGGACAAAGGCTGCTGTGCATCTTTCACTAGGAGAATGAATGCTACACTGCTCTCACTAAGAGCATTCATCTCTGTCTTTATATCTCAATTTCTCTCCTTTAATTATTTTAATCACTTGGTGCATTCTAGTGTAGCAAGCCTATTTAATCTGGGCTACATTTTGACTTCTATATACTATGGAATTGCTTCCCTTTTTCCCCCTCTCAGTTTACAACCTCAAAATTTATTCCAAGTCACATGCAAAGGCCTTGCACACGGGAGCATGCCATGTCTGCTGCTGCAGTAATATTCAGTCTGATATTTAAGCCCTTCTCAACATTTTTCTGTCTACTGAACTGGTCATTGCCAAATATTTGTTTACTTCGTTCATTTTATTCCACACTTCATATCTTGGAAGTCATACCCTTTATTAACAGCCTCCTTGTGCCAAATGCCTTGTCAATACAAGCAGCACGGATCCTGTGCCTTTGCTGAGAATATGATTTATGCCACCAACAATCCAGCCTCCTTTTCTATTGATCAACTGGACCTCCAGGTATCCAGATATGGGTGTACTGACTCCCTTTGCAGTGCCCAGATGATTTCCAAAGAATCTGATGCCAATGTTGCTTCCTTATGGCAAATCTGTCCCATTTTTCCTAGTGAATAGATCCACATAGAGCCCACACCCTTGTGCCATATCAACAGCTGGGGAAAATCAGCTTAGCTCCACAGACCTCAGAAAAGCTGAAGACACAGCTCCTAATCCCCAAAACAAATTAACCCAAAAGTAAGAACAAGTAAAATCTTCAGGTTTAAACTGCAACTAGAATTCATTCCCAGACTAACTCTGACACTTATTCTTAATGAAACAACACAGAGATTACAAGTGATACGTATATCAGCATTATTCAGAGCATGCTTCCAGTGGCTCTACTAGTAAAGTGACATAGTGATTACTGAATAGGTGGAAACAAACTGCAGCTGAAAAAAACAGTCCTTTTTTGGTTAATTTCTAAGTTACACAAAGACTTAAATTTTAAAATTTATTCTTTAATTGATTTGCAATTTTTGTATAATCACGTCATGCAAATTTACATGAACTTGTGTTCTGCTATTTTGCTTTTTGCCAGGCAGCTCATTTTACCCATCTCCGAGTACTCACTATTCTCTAAATGTTACTCATGTAATATAATTATTCCAGGAAACACCATTTGACTTGGTGGCCCAAACTTTAAAGAGATTGGGACAAAAAAAATGCATAATTAATAAAATATCTGCACAAATTCAAACTCCCTTGTTCAATAAAGAAATAATAGAATTCATATTCTTTGTAATGAATATGTGAGCAGTCAAGTTGAAACATTTTTATAAATAATTTGCCTACCCTTTTGCCCAGTTGTGAGAATTGGCAAGGTTTCTTGCAATTATGTAGAGTCAAAATGTGTGAGCAGCATTGTATTTTTTCCCCGATAATATACAAATAATCTTATCCTGTCTATGGACAATACAAGAAACAAGACAGACAACAGAGAAAGATGGTCAATTCTGCCTCTAGAAAAGTAAAAATGTGGAGATTCTAGGGCTAGGCTGAAACAAAAAAGTAAAGTGATAATATCTTCACAAGATGAAAAGAAAAATTATAAAAAGGGAGATCATGGTAATGTTGACTTCACAAGAATAGTGCATTATACTTGTTTTTAAACAGAGGTTAAAGCACGGTATTAGATGCCATCAAGGATTTTAATCTTTTCCAGCATTCAAGGAATTGAGATTAAGAGAGTCCAAACAAAAAAACCAAACTGTCAATTTTCTCTCTAAATATTAAACTGATGACTGCTCAGAGAAAAACATAAGGTAATCACCTTGCTTGAAGGCACCTTTATTTCTTTATAATATGTCAGCTTCTTTTGACATTTCATGGAAAAATATTGAACATTCAGGAATTTGCCTAAAGATTTACCTCTTCTGGGACATCCATTTGAAGGATAGTCCACTAACCATGCATTATTTACTGGGAAACATTTGAGACAGACATTCATAATTTATACTGCAAAGTCACACATGAAAATATTTTTATAAAACCCCCTCTTTTAGTAACACATTTAAAAGTGCTTTAGAAAGATGCACAAGTTGTTTAGAAAGATGTGCAAATTGTTAGACCCTACAGTTTTAAGACTAAAGGAAAAATATTGCCATTTCTGTGAATCTCAAGAATCCAGGACAAAAATTCAGAGAATAATGCACAAAATAAATTATACGTTCTGCTACTTGAGATCATTAAATAACAGCAAACTTTATGATCTATGTATGACAAATGTCAAACTATTGTCATAATGGTAATTGTAAACAGTCTAGCAATATGCCGGTTCTGGATAGGTCAGTATGTTCTTTAAATCCTCTCCCTTTTGACAAACGGTTGACTGTTTTTATATAGAAAAACATATCCATGCCCACAGACTTTGCTACTTAAGAATTGCAGCTATGACCAAAACAAGACGGCAACAGAACAAACCGTAATTGTTAACTTTCATCTCGGTTATACAACAAAACAGTTCTGAGACATCCAACTGCTTTCAAATTAATAGAAAGCCCTTGTACACAAGGGATGACACATAATGAAGGGTTTAGAATTCAGTATGGTAAAACTGGTCTAAGTTTTTACTTACAAACACTCTGAAAAGATGCAGACAACGGACCTTCTCATCAACCTTCTTGTGTTTTTTTTAATCAACTGGTTTGATTCCTCCTTTTCCCCAGAGCTGAAAGTTTGAGTACAGTGACAAAGCTCAGAAGCCAAAGGAGCTAGAGCAAAAGTCCCCCAAAGACCACTGAGAGAGATTCTTCAACATCTGATCAGATAAATTCACTTTATGACCTGGCTCACCTCTTGCTGAGAAACTATAAACTGTCTAAATGTTGAGAAAGAATGAAAACTTCTTGTTCCAAATAGATGAGAAAAGAGGGAACATTAAAAAGAAAATCCTCTGTGGTACTGGGAAATTGCTGTTTGCTCTATCCCAAAAACTTCTCTCACTGTTATATTAAGAACTTAATATTTTTCAATTTATCTCTCTTTTTTTATTTAGCACTCGGAAAATGAAAAAAAACCCAACACAAAACCTAGGTATTTAAATTAGATCTAACACCAGCACACAGAAAGTATCATTCTGTTTTTCACATAGATTTAATCATCAGCCAAGCAAGGCACAAAGAAAGCATTCTCTAGCATGCATGAGAGAAAGACCAGCACATATACTCCCTTCCCAAACCAAAGCTCTTCAGAACACTACAATCCTCAAAAGAGTCCCAAATTTCCAAATCAAGGAAGTAATTGCTGGAATGTTTTCTGTACCAATTCCATGAACTTTCACTGACATCAGATGATTATACACTTTTAAGTGCATTATGCAAGACAAGTTTGCTACATCTACCATGTCAGAACTGTATTTTGTGTCGCTGCCTGTAAGACAGGGCACATGTTATCTTTTTTAAGATATATAGAGCCTCATAAATCAAATGTCTGAATGAAACTTTGTTTATTCTCAGTAGCATACAAGAGGATATTTTCATAACGATATTTTACCAAATATCTGAACATCCCTCTGACACAGTATTTCAAGGGAGTCTAGTGAGGCAAACAATGTGACAGTAACAAAAAAGGTGGAATATATGTCAGACCAAATAACTAATGTAGCAGATAATAAAACCTAATGCAAATATAGCTTCTACCGGGGTAAAGTAGCACAAGAGTGCTAGTCTCTCAAAATTAGCATGATTCAAAAAGTGAAGTCACTGCCCTACACCAGTCATGGCAAGTAATGAGCCATGATAACGTACTGTGATACACGAAGATATTTAGAAGACTCATAAGGGTTGTTTAGAGTAAGAACAGCTTTATAAACTGATTTATATTGTTAGCTGAAATGCTTCTGAATTTGAAACTTCTTTAGCATTATGAGACTTGCAAAATTATCAGAACAGAGGAAACTGTCCTCATCAGTTCTTCTTGTTTAAATCTTAATCATGCAAGATTACAGAGAGCACGCTTTTGTTATAGGCACTCCTAATATAATTCAGATTGAATATAATTTTGGAAAATTGTTCTCTATTTTTATTATTGATCTTCAGAGTGAGAATCATATTTGGATCTATTGTTTTCATTTTTCTGCCGCAATGATTAATCACACAGGACTTGCATCCAAATTACACTCCAAAACACTCAAAGCCTTTCTAGAATTATAGCAAATAGATCTAGACAAAAAAAGAAAATACTTACTTTTTCCATGTTATACACTTTTGTCACTACAGAGGCTACCAATACTATTTGAATCCCAGTCTCTACTACTTACCGTCATCACAGCCAAGGGTCTTAATATGAGCAAGATAAATCTCTAGAAAACCACAAAATGTCATAACCACTACACACAACACCCAGATTCATAAGACTTCAAATCTCAAGCTTAGCAATTTAGCCACAATGAAAAACACCTCTTTTTTTTTCTGTATAATCATAGACAGTATTTTAAAATATCTTATATACTGGAAATTAGCAAAAACAAAGACCTGAGAACTTTGGTTTAATCTTGTCTTCTTCCTGTCCATTTTAACCAGGAAGAAGCAAAAGGATGTTACAGGGAAGCAAACATTTCTGAAAGACAACCTACCTCCACTGACTGAACAAGGAAATTCATACTCTCAATAGAAAGGACTTAAACAAACAGTGTCTCTAAAGCAGAAAAGATATGCTCTTATCTATAAAGACAGAGAAATAGACAACTTCCTTATCTATAATCCATACAAAACCGGCACAGAGTTAGTGTCTGTTTAGTTACTAACCTTCTTGTTAAGCATGGAAATCATAACATTACAAACTACTTGATTGGTAAAGAACAGGACAAACAAAATTCTCTAAACTGTGATTTTGCTCAAAATATTTTTTTAAACTCATTTTTAAAAGTTTCAAATTTTCACTAAACAAACTAAAACCTCCTCCACTTCTCAGATACCTACTCTATCCACTATTCTTTTCCTTCCCCCAAAAAATAATCTTTTGGAATCATGCTGCAACACACTCTGGAAGTTGAAACTGGTATATCACAACTATTTTTTTTTTCTTTTTTTTTTAAACAGCAACCATGATAATCCACTGTTGCACAACACCTTAAAAAGGGTCTCATGCCCAGAAAGGATGTGAATCAGGTGGTTCTCAGGTTCAACTAAGCATAACAATAACCCATGAATCCCATTCAGACTACAAGAAATATTTTGCTTTTACTGTTATTACATTTGCAGCACAACATCATACAAAAGCCTCAAAATAACGGGCAACATACAAATTCAAAGGAAGCTATCCAAAAGACATCACAGTCTAGTTACTGTGTAGTGATGTACATGACTGTAAAGCAATAAAAAGAGAAAGGAGAACAAAGGATGGGTTTCACATCAGCCAGATGAACAAATTGCTACGTACACTAGATTTGATACAACTAACTAATACAATTCAAGGTCAATAAAAATATAGCGGGTTTTCACACCAAAACATCTATCTATAATTTTTTATTCTCCCATATTCTTTCACTTACATTCTGACATTTAAAGTGCATTCTTCCAGTTTGGCCATATTTCTGACCTAACTGCTGCAAAATTTTACTTATTAAAAATTCCCATGTCTTAATATTTTAGGAAGTTTAGCAGGTAACCAAGTAACAGAGAAACAACACCCAATCCTGCAGTAACAAAAACTTAATAAATACAATTGGGCCAAAAACATTTCAGAAGTTATCTTTCTTGAACACTATGTGCAATCAACAGCAAAATAAGGCTTCGCTCAACTTCAAATCAGAAATAGTGAATTGCACTGCTTACTCTGGTCCTGATGTAAAGTTATTCTACTATCTGTGCTTACAAGAAATTTAGAAGAAGAGATCACAGGTAAGATATTATGTTCAGTCTCTACTTCCTATTTTTACCACAATGCTTGAAAATTAATCCCTGATTCTGAATTTAAAATTCTCTGTCTTACCGAACTATTTCTCAATATGCCTGGGTCTGAAAGAATAAAACCAATATACAGTTTTTCTGCCACTCCTTAAAATTTTGTATGAGAAGAATTATTCCTCTCAAATGCAAGCACAATTATTCACAGAGCTCTAAGCAAAACCCTGCTTAGAAGAATCCCCTAGTGTCAGTCAATGGCAACTCTGCAAGATTAACACAAGCAGGATTTGGCACTGAAATTCACCACCAACGTCTTCCCCTCGCTCACTGTTTTAAAATGGTCATGCTACCCGAATTCTTACTTTAGCACATTTTCACACAATCTTTCAAAAAAATTTGTTTTAATAACTCTTAAGTTTTAGATAAATAAGACCAAAGCCAAAACAATTTGGTATACAAGTTATTTTCAAGTACCTAGTTTCTCATAAAAATAGCAACAGAAAGGACTTTCTCCCATTCCTTTTAATTCTGCAGATGTCCCTGAATGCCCCTACTCTAAAGAAGAGGTGAACTAAAACTTTAGCAAAATAAGTGCGTAACTTTTCTTCCCCTGACATTGATCTACTTTACTTTCTGTTGGGATTCCTGAATCTGATGTTATTTCTCACTACTGGAGTGCATAAGAAGTGCATTTTTAAATACAAGGTTGAAAAGGGAAATTGAACATACTCATAAATGTTGAATTAATTTTATTTTTATGTATGCCTTCTTTCTACCTCAACATTGAAAAGGAAAAAAAAAAAAAACCTTGTAGATTTTCTTACAAAAGAAGAAATGTTACAACTGCATAAAAACAGTTATTCACATCTTTGCAAATAGTATTTTCCGTGCACTTCATGGACAATTAAGATGATCTAATTTATGAACTGAAAGTGTTGCTATTCAGAAAGCTCAGTCCCTGTGCTATTTACAGCACCAGAGCACTAACAGTTAACTGGTGACTGAAGACTCACTGTAACAACTGACATTTCATTTCACCTTTTTAACCAAAATAGTTATTTCTGCAAATCACTCATGTCATGTTGAAGAAAATCTTCACCTTGATGCTGAAACGTGAGCCTACATGTCTGGCACCTTATGAATGATACTCTAAGCCACACAATCTAGAGGGAGCAACAAGCATGTGGCACTAATTTGCAACAAATATGCACAGCCTGGTGACAGCGACAGCTAAAAACCACTACTTTCTTTTATACTAATGTATTTATGTATGTGAAAACAGGGAAAATCACCCTGAAAAAAATAGTAGGTTTCTTACTGAAAGTTTTAGGCAAAACCTGCTAACACTATGATCAGTTTGTGATTTTTTTTTCCCATCCATAAAACTGAGACCAGAAACTACTTCAGTCTTTCTCAGCCCTCTCTAATTTGAAGACAGTATCAAATACTGAATGCATGTTTATGAGAGCAGAACCAGGCTGGAGTCCCTGCTTGGGGATCACACTTGCTTCATTTTAATTAAAGAATACTTTGCCCAAGATCCCCAGGCTAATACAAGTCTAATTGAAGTCAATACTAAGTCCAATATGTTGCCATATGTGCAATCTAAATACACATCCTAAGCTCACCTCAGGCAGATGAGGATACTGTGGATGGACCTAACAGAGCTTGCAAAGGGACACAAACAGTTCACATCCCTTGAGATGTCCAACAACGATCACCAGCAGAATGTGCTGGAAACTGAAAATAGAAAAGATATAACATCAGAGGAAGTCAGCTGCAGCGAGTTCCATATGCACTCCTCTGGAAGAGATGGGTTAACTCAAAGTGTTCACCTGTGCCTACAGCAATGCCACAAAGTTGAGTCTTCCCCTTTCCCAACAAAGAACGCCCAAGAAACCCGAGTGCTGAGACCACCCACTTCAGCATCAGGGCTTCTGGGCAGGAAGAGGTTAATTCCCTCTAAGACACAAAACCCAATAAATCAAGAAGTATCTTTATAATTCTGTCAATAAAATCAGATACCATAATGAACATTTGCAAATCTCATTGTTCTGCCTGAAGTTTAAAAAAAATATAACTTCTAAATTTAGTTAGCTTAATCTGTCTATTCTTTGGCTTCCAATGCACATATAAATGCACGTTTCATGATAGTTCTAAAACCTCACGTGAATTTTCCTGAAATGCAAATCCAGTCTTACACAAAAAAAAAAAAAGTAACCACTAAAGTCCAGAGGTTTGTAGGAACTGAGTATTGTTGGCAATATTAAGTAGTATTTAAACAAGCGCACACCACCTTCAGACTTAGAGTTCTTAGCAAAAAAAGAGCACCCTAGGGTTTTTATGATTGTAATACAGAGGCTTGTATCTGGTTATCAAATGTCTGGTGCCTATTCTGGGCATGTATCATACCAAATTCCCAAAGCAATAAACAAAGAAAGTATGAGAAAAAGGAAGAAGCCAAGGGAAGGGGGGGAGAGATATCTACGGTCATTTCAAATCTTACTTGATATGAAGCTTTGGAGGTGTCAGTCTCTCAGCTCCTTAGGAGAGCTTAATGTACACAAGATTAGGCATCTCAAGTAGATGAGATGAATCCAGCCCTAACTATGCATCCAAACAAAATTTACCAGCCCTTTCCATTGTTTCTCACATCACTGAAAATGCCTTGTCTGTTCTTTAGGTTCCCCTCCGAAAACTGTTTTTCCCAAGACCTCACACTCAAAAGACTGCCCATCCCACCTGGCTTCTATCTAGTGTCATGAAAGCAAAAGGAAAAAAAGAAAAGTCAGAAAGAAAAACCCCTCTCAACTGTTTTATAAAATTAATTGTAGAAAAGAACTGTGTCAATAATGGTTATAGATATGAAGCTAGTGAGAAGAGCACTTTCAATTCCTGAAGACTTTGGCAAGGCTGATAGCACTTGCCCTTCACAATTGAGACCTCAAACTTCTCAGACCTAGAACAGCTCTGTAGCCTATTTGTAAGCTAAACATAGCCAGGGAACAAAGTACATCTGCCTTTTGTCAGAGACAGCAGCCTGCACTGTTTTCATATGAACAGCACAGACATCAGTTAGGAAGAACATGATACAGCTGAATTCAGACAGAGCACCCTCTATCAGGATATTTTAATTATTTTTGTCATCACAAGTTAGAAAAAGCAGTAGCAGCAGACAAGACCTATTCAAAAAGGAAAAATAACCATCATATATCACATATAGATGGATATTTAATATTAGTACAGACCCATCAAATCAGCATTAGTTGGAGGTGCGTTGGACTACACTTCAACAGAAAAGTCAAATAAATAGAACTACTATTATTATAGATCCTAGCTAGTTTTGATAGAGGAAATAAATCTAAACCACCCAAATTCAGTCCAGATATAGAGGCATCTAGTAAAGGGGGGGAAAAAAAGAAAAAAAGGAACTGAATATTGAGTAACTGCAAAAACAAACAACCATTCCAAACTCCATAATTTTTCCCACATACAGATTGCTTTACCCTTGCTTACTTTACATAATTACACCCCAATGCATAGAGCTGCACTCTTAATAACAGTTCCAGAAGAAGAAAAAGAAAGAGAAGGAATAATTGTGCTTCTACTGAATGTTTTCTTAAAGCCATATTTACGACACATATGTAAAACTACCGCCAAACTAAATCATCAGCTCAAATAATCTGCTGGGAGGAAGACTCATTTGATTTTATTGACAGAAGCTATTGCTGGATAGGTCATTCAATCCACAAGACCTTTCAACCTCATTGAAAATTTCAGAGGGAAAGAAAATAAAAAACATCAAAGTCTTTGTATTTAGTATATAGACCTTTTTGCCAGTTCAAGTTTAAGACCTTTTTAAAAATGCACTGTCAGCAGCATAACTTTTAAAGGTAAAATGAGGCCTTTAAAGCAGGTGTCCTACTGTGCGTTCTACCACTGAGCAGCCTGTGGAGCGTAAAAAACAAGGGCAAAGACAGGACCGAAAGTCTCAAACTGTCTCTTACAATGGCTTTCATCTTCTCTTCCAAAACTGTAACCTTTAAAGACAGAAGGAAATGCAGTTAATGCATTTACAAATAGGCTGGAACCTGCTACCTTTTTTAAAGGAAACCCACAAACGGCACAGATGTCCGCAGGAATCTCATTATATTATTTAAAGGGACACTTTCAGAGTTGGCAGCCCCCCAGTTTGATCTCTCTTTTTAATTTGATCTGTTTGAAAAGTCCATGCACTTTTTCTCAGATTCCTTTGGTGATTCATCACTTCTCTCTCTAAAAATTACAACAATTAAAAATATCACTGATGTATGATAATACCAGAGGGAAGCCTGTCTGTGACAAGTTACAAACCCATCCTTACCCTTCGTCTTTTGCAGGGAAAATACTGAAAATTCAACTGACAAAATATCTGCTACCTTACTCATTTGCCAATACAGTCTTTTATAAATTCTAAATATGCAATAAGGAAGCAAAAGCCAGCAGTCCAGAACTCATGAGTAACTCTGAAACAAGCCACTACGTGCAAATGGTAGAAGAAAACACAGATTGTGAAGATAATGACTGCAGGTGTAATCCCTACAGGAGAGATGGGGAGGCACTCTTCATCAGGGAGTGTAGTGAGAGGACAAGGGGTAACGGGTATAAGCTAAAAGAGGGTAAATTTAGACTAGACATTAGGAAGAAATTTTTCACTGTGAGGGTGGTGAGACACTGGCCCAGGTTGCCCAGGGAAGTTGTGGATGCCCCATCCCTGGAAGTGTTCAAGGCCAGGCTGGATGTGGCTTTGAGCAACCTCGGCTAGTGGGAGGTGTCCCTGCCCATGGCAAGGGGTTGGAACTCAACAATCTTTAAGGTCCTTTCCAACCCAAACCATTCTGTGATTCTGTAACAGGAGCCTCTGAAAGGCTGCCCATTACTACAAGCACACAGTAGCCCGGAAAGTTTGTTTTAAAACTCTCTGCAGAAATAAAAAAGGGGGCAGTAGCAGGGACAAAGCTTCAGAAACAAATTTTAAGTAATACACCAGATACTTCATTAGAAATACTTCCTTTTATCTAATCTAGTAGCAGAAAGGCCAAAGGTAAGACACCTGTGCTACTGAAAACATTTCTATGGGAACTTGATATACCCTCCATTTCACACTTCATACAATATGGTTCCTCATAAATTCTCTTTAATTCTTGATAGAAAATATTAAATTTTCTGCACTTCATTTTATTTATGACTGTTGTAGCAACAGATAATGGCTAGGTAACAGATTATGTCAGAATGGTTCAGAATGACACATCCAAATCTGTTTTAACTAGCAATATACAAAAGTACCACAGTATGTCATTTGTGGCTGAAATTAGAGACTGCGACTAACAGAACATCTAACATGCTTTTGGGCAACAGAACTGAAGCCACATGGTATATACAAATAAAATTTGAGAAAATGCCCTGGAATTCTTAAAGGTCAGCTAACTAATTCCAGAATTCATAAGCAACCAACCTTATGATATCCGCTCTTAAGATATTAATAATAATGCCATCCAGCCACACAAATTCAAAATGAAATCATTATTCCCAGAAGAAAAGAAAAAAAAGCTAAGATTTTCGCTATCCCTCTATTACTGACACCTAAAACAGTGTCTTGGAAATGTAGTCTCAAGGAATAGTTCCGTACTACCTCAGTTTGAACCAGAAGAAAGCTCATATCAAAGCAAAAAGCTGACAAGATCCAGATTCGTCCTTGTTCTCAGAAACAATGGCAGTGCTCTGAGAATTTCCATCTTCTTAGAGGGAAGTTCCATAGGATGGTCAAATTCACCTGACAGCTCACTCCTTCCTGGATGAAGTTCACTTCTCCATGCCCCTTCTCAGTCTTGCCCCTGCAAGCACGATCCCACTGCCTTGTTCAAGTCAGCTCTGACATTCGTTGCAACATTTATGGAGCCAGTTCAGCTCACTACCTCAGCAGAGCTACTCACAGGGGTTTTATTTTTCCTCTGGGATAGTATTTCACATTTTTCATTAGAGTTGGTACAAGGTAAATATAATTACTCGCATTAGCTTTCATTATCTTTAGAGATGCTTCAAATCTGTTAGGAGTAACTTAGCAAAGAAAATTTCGTTATACATTTTGAATATTTCTTTCAGAAAATTATCTACAGTATTATTGCCTCAGTTCTGTTAATTTCTGACTACAAAAAAAAAATCGTATTGCACTTAAAATACCAACACCAATCTTACACTTCCAAGTATGAACTTTTCCTACATTTTTCTAAACTAATTACATTGAAACCAAAAGAATAAGGGAAACCAGAAAAAGTAATTGCTGTAGAAGAAAGATAGCACAGTCAGATGAGACCACTTCTTCTCCTGTTGAGGAGGGGGCAGAGAAGCATAAAACACTGACAATCCATGAAGACAGCTGGGACTTCCTTCATCAATGAGTTCTTGGGACTGGCCACCTTGAGCTTTCAAGGATCAGAACCACCAGTGCTAATTGAAAAGGCATCAGTTCAGGGGTATTACAAACTTGCAGCTAAATTAGGACAAGTTTGTTAAGGACTGGCTGTTTTGTACACAGTGATAATTACTGACAGGTTAAGAACTAATCATTGGCAATGTGTATTTTCAGTCCAGTAAAGAGTCAGGTCTGAAGTGTGAAACTGCACTGATCTGTCTTTGAAACATTCCTGTCACAGCAATTCCTAACCTTTAACTGACATATACATTTACATATATTCAGTTGCAATAGAAGGGACTGTGGCAGTACGCTTAGAGGATACTACCCCTCTGGGAGGCTAGAAAGAAGGCGGCACACATGTAAGTATTAAACCAACAGCATGGGGTCTTGACAAGTCTGCACTTGTCTACTACAAAAAAAAAAATATCTCTGCAAGTGAAAGCTCAGGCAATCAACAGTACTACAACTAGTGCTTTACCATTGAAGTGGATAAGACAAGATTTGCATGTCTTTATTGTGGAGGATCTGTGACAATCTAAATTAAGTATAAATATACTTATATATACTTTTATATATAGGTATTTTAACTAGCTATTAAACAAGATTGCTTTCTACAGCAATAATTTCCGTATGTGGATTGAAATTGATGCAAGATCCAAAACTCCTGTTGAGTTCATAGGACCATGGTCTCTCCACTGGGACTTCGAAAACATATTTTGCTGTTCGAAGATTTCAAGTAGATACCATTAAATCTGCTGACTACATTATCTTGTTATTCACTTTCAGTATTCTGCTGTGCATTATAAACCTGCAGTATCAGTCAGAAATGGTTACAGAGCAACCATGGCAACATACAAATATAATACAAAAGAAGAAATATTTTCGTTTTTATATTAAAGTTGTATTCACTTGAATATCATGTTTATAGGTTAATAAAATACAAGAGAAATTAATTAATACCAGAAATAAATATTTATAATGTAGGCATCATGATAATAACAACAAATGAAAAAGCATCTTAGCAGAAGTGCTTGCCCTAAAGGGCAAGAGATATGCCAACCTAATAACCTCATCAGGGGTTATGAAAAATTTGCACATTGCCTGACAGCCTAAGGTAAAGTCTTATGGTAGCTCTTCAAGTGGATAAAAGGGAAAATGGAATGCATTGCAAAGAGGTACCATTTATCTAAATCAATGGAGACATTTCCTACTGCATTGACCTTCACTGCATCTTGAGGAATATAAAAAGCGTTAAGGAACATTTTAAAAACACCCAGGGGTTTTCTTTACCTAGGTTTTCTCCCTGATCAAATAAACTGGAACTCTTTATTATAGATATTTCCCATATCTCAACTTAATGTATGTTTCTCTGCAGCACAGCCACCTAAATAATCTTAACACTTCACAAGGGCTCGGACACTCTCCCAGAAATGTCATATTCCTCCCTCAATGAACATCCCTCAGAACGATAGCTTTTCAACGTCCCTTTGCACTGACACTAACTGAAATTATTATTCTTAAGACAAGCAGGATCAAGCAACGAAATGGAAGGAATGATGTTTAACATCAGCACAAGTACTAACAAGTGAAAAACCATGGGTGTGTGTAAAGTGATATTATACACATGATAGAGTTCACCTACATCCGTTCTCCTATTTCAGCATTTATGAGAAATAATGCTACCGACAGAACGGCCATCTCTGTCACCTATGACAGCAGAGTAAATTCCTCATGCCTAGCTCCTTCCTTATGAAGACTCAGAAGTAAATCAGGCAACAACAACATCAGCAGCTAAGCCTATTAGCAGATCTTCAGTAAGCCAAACTGGGCACAGTTTTGAGCCTGTATGTCACCTTAGCACAGCTGAATCGCTGTCCATTCAATTAATCCCTATTCACAGAGGTTTCATGATCAGAGAACAATACACAGACACGAAATACAAAGATGTATTGAACTTACAATCTTTATACAGCTTTCCTCCCTGAACTGTTTAACATCATTCCTTGTGAACTAGGGACACCAGGAGAAAATGGTAAAAACAAGCTCTGCACACAGACTGTGACAGTATTTCACTCATAGTGCTCTTTTTATCTGTAGGACTTAAAGAACTCTACCAAATTAGCAAGGCTTGAGTAAAAAAGACAGTGATAAACCCACTTTTCTTTATTCCTACTTATGGTGACATACAGGACTGCGATAAGCAGTGGCTCCTGACTGCATGAGGTATATTTATCTTAGAAATATTTCACAATGAAACTACATTATATTACTGGACAGAATGCAGAGGTTGAAGCTCATTTTTTAAGTAAGATGAAATACAGACTAAAGAAAACAAAGGGCTGAATTTAAGTCATTTCTTTATCCATGTTCTCTCGCTCTTTTTTAAATCACTCCTCCAGTTTTGCCATTACAACATTGTTTGCATCTGAATTTCTTTGAATCTTTCCATACTTCCATTTGCTTTCTTCATAAGCTTTAATTTTTACCCAGCTAAACATCTAGCTCCATTTCCTATATGTTTTTCCAAATTTCTTGACTAATGTATATTTGATTTTAAGCAGAACACTGGACAAAATTTTAAAAGCAAATTGACACCTTTCATGTAAATAACGCAATGAAGTAGGTAAAGCCTTTCATTTAATACCATGGGAGCGATATTATATCAAAGGTAAATTTTATCAAGTATGGACACATGAATTTCAATCTCTTGATACTCTTTTCATATATAAATTCTCAAACTTACACGCATGCTTTACAATTTGAGGTTCAATATATTTGATTTTATGAGTTTCTGCATATTATTAGTAACTTCTGCACTGCTGCACTGTGTAAGACTTTAGTTCCTTGTAGTTCTTCTTTACCATTCAGTCATTTTTCTTTATTACACTTCTAAAGCAGCACACTTATTTCTGAAAAGTATAAAAGATACATGTTTCTCTGCTTAATAAGTAAACTGCAGAGAGAAATTATAATCATCACTCAGATTACACAATTATTCCATAAAGCTTGACAACAACAGCACACAATAGCGGCAGAATAAATGCAGTTATCTACAACATTTTTTAAAAGCCATTGATCAGAATATTGGAAATACATCGCCTCAAGATGTGTCACGGAAATTCACATTTTACACCCATAACTAACAAAACAGTTGCAGAAATGTGTGCCTTTTCCTGCCTATTCCATTGAGTTCTCTGCATCCTCTCTTTAAATCCAATGCACGAAGGAGTTCTTGGATTTTATCCTCTCCTCTTCTCAAAATTAATGTGAGTCACATAAAGCACCTGACACTGGTAATCATTCCTTCATATTTAAAATATATGTAGCCAGAACAAATGCATGACTCACTTGGCCACATTCCCTAGCTGTGCTACTATGCCTGAATAGTTCTGCAGCACTACACCTTTTGTACATATTGCATGCTTTAAAGCTGTCTAGTATAACATATAAATCTGGGCAATCATGCATTTTGTAATGATTTCTCCTGACATTCTCAATTACGTTTTGTAGAGCCTTGAGTACAACATTTCCAGCAGTTCCCTCAACCGATAGCATAAATTTTGTTAAACTGCAACAGAGTGCTGGGCAAGATTTATTTGCTGAGCAGTTAACTCTGGTTACACCATCAATAGCAGGAAGTGAAATTGCATCAAATGTCACCAGCAGTAATTAATTTGTTATTTTGAAGGAAAATAGTAAGAGCGAAGCTACAAAGATTAAATTCATATAATCACAACACAGAAACATTTCTTTAAATTCCACATTACTGTGGAGTGCAAACCATCGTACAAGAAGGCCACTAGAAGTATTACGAGGGAGCCTTGATAACATTTTCAGCAGCAGGCTGGAAAGTAAAGGAGGTATGAAGCCAGTACTCTGAAACACCATCTAAGAGGAGGTCAATTCCTATCTACATAGACACGCCTTACATACTACATGGAAAGCTAGAATCTTAAAAAAAAAAAAAAAAAATTTCACTAAGTTCCCAAAAGATCTCCTTTTGATATTTTCAGTGTTTTCAGTCCCATGAAAAAAACCACAGTCTAAACTAAAAAGCCAGAGCAAAAAATCAAGGAACTCCATACCCACATTAAGAATATCCTAGTGCCAACAACTCCCATTTAATAAAGTCAGTCTCTGGTGGAGTATTAGAAATAGGATGTCTTGTGACAGAAAGATCAAAGGTGTGGTTTTGAAAGTTGAGCCTGAAATCCTTTTGCTTTGGTGATCCCAACAACAGAAAGGATAATAGCACATCCCTGCCACAAATAAGCTCCAGGATGACAAAGGCATCTATTGAGAGGTACTTGCATAACACAGTGATAAGCATTCTATTTTTTTATTACAAAAATAAACCACATTTTGGTGCATAAAATAAGCAGACTGAGTTCTATATTTGTACTGAAGATATTTTTGGGCAACCATGGTCCCAGTTAATTTTAAAGCAGTGAATGTGCAATCAACCACAAAGCACACACGTGGCCTTGAAAGAGTGCCTTTCTGATGCAGACAATCTGTAGGTGCAGTAAGTACTGAGAGAAGAGTGAGAAAAGTTACTAAAAAGAGGATCAACAAGTGGAGCTTCTTTTAGCATGTGGGTGTAATTAAACCCAACATGGAAAATGGAAGAAGCTCATACTGCCTACGGATTGTTGACTACACAGATGTGCTCATGACCAAATTTCACTGTCCCTTTTTCAAATCTTGCATTGTTTTCCCTTTCCTGTACTTAAATTCTTTTTATTTCTCATCTTCCACAGCTTATCCCAACTTTGCACTTATTAAACCCATTTTATCTGCTCTCTTCTTTCTATTTCTTCTGCTTGGCAGCTGTCTTAAACCCTAAAGCATGCACAGTTTTGCTCTCTGCCTTTCCCTTAGACTCTTCTCTTTTTTTTCTTGAGAAGTGTAACTCGGATTTAAACTCACTTGCAGGGTGTCAGCAGCTTCTCAAGGCTGCCTCCAATTTTTCTCCAGCACCACATTCCAGTAAACAGAATATCTCATCCAATGGAAGGGCTGTTTATGTACAAGACAGAATATTGGCCAGACTAGCAGGGACATTTCATCTGCAGGAGATGCAATTTCCTCCCCATTGCAAACAGCTTGGATCTTCTAATACAAAACCAATAAAAGTTATTCATCATAGGACTTTGGTGACCTTCTACAGAGACATCACTGAATACGGTGACAAACTGTCCACACAGCACACCCTGGGCTGCAGGAACAACGCACTTTCAACATTCTGCTGGGCTGTTACTTCCAGAAGCTGTTACTTCCAGCAACTTGAGTGATCAACAAGAAACCAGTGCAGGTTCAGCAGAGTTGGAGGCCAGCAAACTACAAGCTGCAGCGGTAACGGCAGTGAATTTAAAGTCAAATACTGAAAACCTAAGAACGGAAGA
>WKFP01014361.1:2015808-2055065 GCA_011057875.1 Pterocles orientalis
TAACTCGGATTTAAACTCACTTGCAGGGTGTCAGCAGCTTCTCAAGGCTGCCTCCAATTTTTCTCCAGCACCACATTCCAGTAAACAGAATATCTCATCCAATGGAAGGGCTGTTTATGTACAAGACAGAATATTGGCCAGACTAGCAGGGACATTTCATCTGCAGGAGATGCAATTTCCTCCCCATTGCAAACAGCTTGGATCTTCTAATACAAAACCAATAAAAGTTATTCATCATAGGACTTTGGTGACCTTCTACAGAGACATCACTGAATACGGTGACAAACTGTCCACACAGCACACCCTGGGCTGCAGGAACAACGCACTTTCAACATTCTGCTGGGCTGTTACTTCCAGAAGCAGCAACTTGAGTGATCAACAAGAAACCAGTGCAGGTTCAGCAGAGTTGGAGGCCAGCAAACTACAAGCTGCAGCGGTAACGGCAGTGAATTTAAAGTCAAATACTGAAAACCTAAGAACGGAAGATGAGGGAAGAAGAGGAAAGTTCTAAAGCATTGTAACTGGATTTTAAAAAGTTGTAAAACTTTTTCTACACCCATATTTGAGGAACTTTCTCCAGCAAGCTTTATTCACCTTCTAATAATGTATGTTAATAACTATAGTCTCTATCTTCAATGGCAGCAAATTACACTAATTTTCTTTTTATTTGTTCTTTGAACAGCACTTAAGCTAAAAATAATTGCAGTGCTATTCTTTGAGAAGTTTGGGTATAGTGACTAATTGACACAGATTTGCCTTAGAAACAGAAGTGCTTTCACTGCAATAATATTGTTTTAATAGTGTTTATCTTGGACCATAAGCACCACAACTTTTTGGAGAGTTATATACTGTCCCATTCTCCAAGCTTTAGAAAAAAAGAAACAGCCACTGACAGAAAAAAAGACTTTTAGGACAATTATTTTCATGTTCATTGGCTTACATTCCATAATCAATATTTATGTTATAGCTCAGCTGTATATTGTCGTTCATAACATGATTGTCACATATGGCACTTCAATCTAACAGGTAGGAGTAACAAAATGCAATGGCTAGAAACTGACAGCTAATTAAGTCCAGAAAAGAGATGCACACCTTTATTAGTGAGAGGAAATACCCGAACAACTTGTCCAGGAACGTACCTAATTCTCTGCACTTTATAAACTCTGAATTGATTTTGAATATCGCAGTCACACCATGAGATATAAATCTGTGACAAGAACAACTGTTTAAATTGCAACAGAAAGAAATTGTGCAGAGATCGGACTAGGTAGAAAGTCAAATAATGTAGAAGATCATAATGTATTCCTCCTTTTAATTCTAACAGTCCTGTGTACTGTCTGTGAAATGTACCTATTAAACAAAACTTTAGCAAAACTAGAAAGGTGCAGAATATTACATCCATCCTTATTCAGCTAGAATTTGCGTGCTATTAGGTAAAATAAATACAGCTAGTACAATTTCTTATGAACTTGATTCTGAAAACTCTTGTGAAGCCTACACTGCACTGTTTTCAGCAGTATTTGCATATTGATTTTACTTGTCCAAATTAAATTACTACATACCTCTGGGAACCTCTGATTTCCTAAGGCAGGGGGATTGCCTGCTTGTGGTAATGTCTTAAAATGTTCTTTCCATTACCTTGGGACCATCTTCCTTTGCCAGACAAAATACCATTTACACCTGTCAAATCATTTAGCCTCATTTTGTTTTCAGAACCTGTAAGGGTTAATACTGTCTGCAATGAAGCTTCAATACAGACAGAACTAACCCTTACAGGCTCTGCTAGATAGTATAGAAATACATAGTAGAAAACAGTATTTATTTTGTACTGCATGTTTCTATACCATCTAGCAGAGCAAGGATCTCACCTAAGCAGATATCACTGCAAAAATACACATTAAAAATAGCAACCAAAATGGAAATATCAAAGCCAGACTCTTCCAATTTGTTTAACATATCCTTTGCTGATGGATTTTGTAAACTACTTAATGTTTGCTAATGTTCTCACAAGAGATCAAGAAATTCAAATACTATAGTTCTAAAGTACCCCAAACACTATTTGTTAGCTGCACTTAAAGAAAACACGGCAAAGCTTACAATCTGAAATTTAAATTCAACAAAAAGCAGAAATTAAACTAATATTTAACCTTAAAAATTTGAGAGCTAAATATGTTTATCTACAAGCAGAAGGCCACCATGGTTTTCCATTTTCAGTTCAGAACCAAGTTTTACTGGAAAATTGAAAATCCTTCAAAATGAAGGACTACAATGAAAATGCAGACAAGCTGATCACTGTGGAAGACAAAACAGGCACCACTCTCATGAAAGCCCAGTATCAGCACAGTGAATTCATTACTTTCCAGAAAAGTTCACTTCTTTTATCCCTTACCCATCTTTCAAAGACGCAGAAGGAACTACAGACCCCAGACCACACCCAGCTAAACATCCCTATCCTGATCTCCTCAAGCCATGCTGGAAAACTTCCAGGAACTAGGAAAAAGGAGACATATTTCAGAAGTACAGCAGTCATCTGTAGATGATGATAAAAGATAAAAGTGAGCCTGAGATAGTCCACATAAAGAAGCATTCATTGAACTCAATCTATACCACCGCCAATGAGCATGGAAGCAGGCTATTAAGCATGAACTCTACCAACTCTGCCTTGTTAAGTGTCTGCAAGCTCTCGGATGAAGGGAAGTAGGGTTCAATTTCTGTGCTAGACTTCAACATCATACTGCCTGGTATTGGATTTTGAATGCTTTGGACTCTTTATGAATTTTTTATAAGTGTTACTTAATATGCAAGTGCTACAAGATTGCACATTAATTGGAGAAACAGCGTAATTTATGGGAGATATGAGCCATTTTCCTTTATTCTACTAAACTGAAATAGAGAGCTAGCCTTTTACCATATGGCTTACTCTCAAGCCATCACATAACACAGATCTTTTTGCCTAACAAAATTACACACTGTCATAATCATTATTCTGTCCACTCCTGACAGTCTTCCTGGTTCCTTAGATTTTGTGGTTCTCTTACCACAAAGCCCTGTTGCAATGAAAGCAAAATCTTTACTTTCTCTTCATCTTACACTGCTTCACGAGACAGCCAGTTACCAAATGACAGATATAAGAATAAACAGAAGAAAGGAGAAAGCCTACAGGGTCGTGCAAAGGTAACATTTGTTTTTCCTCTGTAGGGGGATAACCATCACTTCTGTTCCCCCCATGCTCTGCTCTGTAGTTACTCTTCTAACAACCACACAGCACACTTTTTTTGTCTTCATGCTTACCAGACTCAAAATTCATTGTGACAGGGTATGAACAAATATGCTGTTCCTCATTTTGAATCTATCCTTATTAAATAATCTAGGATCAGGATGTCAGAGGCAGAACTACCAAAGGGGGAAAAAAGCAGAGAGAATACTAAGTCTAGGGTTAAGAATATGAAAAAATGAAGTAAATAACGAGCAGACTTACATGAAGGAACAACTGAAAAAAATACCCATCTACCTTTCAACCTTCTGTTACTGCTCTTCCACTAGAGTGGGAAGAAGAAAAAAAAAAAGTGCCCTACTGACCTTAGTGCAAGTTTTTCACTCTGCTTTGTGCTCTGGATAAACCACATTTCTCCTAAAGAGCAGAGAAAAATATAGTGTGGAGAATTCTAATTTCCCACAAGTTTCAACAGGAGATTAGAGGTCTTGGGCCTTAGTAGCAGAACGTGCTTCAAAGCAGCCAGGCTAATTACGGAGGAGGGAATGGAGTAAAGAAGATTCCTTCTTTCTTGGCCTCTGCAGGATACAGCATCCCAAAGGCAGAGGAAGATTTTGCAGGTATATGAGTAGAAAAGAACATTGTTTGCAAAGCAGCAGATCCTATAATCCACCTGCTCCACCTACACCATACCCCTTTGAACATGAACACCACAAGTGGCTGCACTGAGGGTCACACATGGGCTGAAAGATACGGAAAATGTTAATTTTGGTGCCAAGGAGATTCTGCAATGTGAGGTAATGACAGTTGAATTTAGGTGCTACCTTTTGGTATGTACAGTTCTCACTGAAAATGCTCATTGAAATTTGGTGCTAGGGAACAGTCAAAAGCGATATAAAACAAACGGGCAGACAGAACCATCACACATAAGCATTGGACAGATAACAAGTATGGCTATTTTTAAATTATTAACATTATTGAGCAAACCTATATAAAATAATAAGTCACTCCTTGCAAGACTCATCATCTACCATCACAGTGTTCTCCCTCCAGAGGTGACAAAATTACCATATCTACTCTTTGATATCTTCTCTGTCTCCCAATTCTCTATGCCTTTCTATAGCGTCACATTGTTTCCAAGAACGGCTGCTTTTGGATAACACTGCCTAGCATTCAGAAAAATCCTTCTCCTATAAAGCTTTATCATGAGTTGCTTTGTACCTAATGACTTTTTTTCTCTGGCTTTTACATATCCTTAACAGGCACTTAGTACAACAAATGTCAAAAAACTATAATCAACAGATCCAGGGCCTTGGTGTACTTTGCTCTTGGTGGAATGGAAATAAAATCACATAGACAAGGAAAAATTATATATCATTCAACAGTTATCTTTTTTAATGCAGCATTTCTCTTTCAGATGGAAAGATAAGCACCTAAATTTCCTTTTTCCCTAAGCTGCATCTTCTAACAAAACCTTCTAAAGACAACGCACTACCAATATCAAAGAACGCGGATATTCTGTCTAGTCAGACAGCATTCCCTTTTCCTTGCCTGAATGAATTATTTATTTTCTTCAGACTTATAGAAACCCAAAGGGATTTTGGGGGGTTTTCAGAAAAATTGCCTGAAAACACCACAATTTGTCAAAAAATACCCTAAATCAATGTTGGTGACATGGTCTCTGAAGGTACCACTGTCCTCTTAAGTAGCCTGTACCTACCAGATACTACTGTGCTACCTGCATTTTCTGGTATGTTTGGCGTGTGCCAGAATGATAGTATCATTCCAAGAAAAAACAATAGAAAATCAGCATTTGGGGGTATTTAACAACAACAAAATGAAAATAAACGACACAACACACAAAATGAAGACTACACACTGCATTTAGCAGGCTACAGCAGCTCCCCGTAACAGGACTTGCTTCTTCAACCCTCGCTGTGGTGCACATGATCTTTCTAAAAGTCATGCCAGGCCTAGCAGCTTATTCTTTGTCTCAGTTGTCTTTGTGTCTCTGAAATTCCAAGAACGGCACATTATGATTAATATATTGCCTTGTTTTCAGGATCTGACCTTCCTGAAAGTTCATTTTTAAAATTATGATCTCTATGTTGGGCTTTTTATTAGCAGCATGGATGTAACCAGCTTTACGTAGGCAAGAAAATGTAAGTGTATGTTGTGATCTATTCCTCACGTAGATCATTCTCTTTGATCCCCATTGGAAAGTAATACTGTTATCAGAGTCCCATAACAAGTAAGAGACAATTATTACCAACAGGGTCAAAAGAGCTTTTGGCACAGAGGTATTCAGGACTGGCACAACACAGCCAACAAAAATCTACTGTGTTTGTAATAGTCCAACTTTCAATCTTACATATTTAATTACATGTACTTGAATAAAGACCTAAGTGTTTAAGTTGGTTTGTCTTTTGAAAAAGGTAAAACAGAGAAAATACTAACATTTTTTTCAGTAGGAAAGTCAGAGAAGCTAGACAAGCTTGAGGAGTTTTGCTATTATAGAACTGAAGCACTGAATTAAAAACCAGATTTTCCCCAATTATATAAAGAAATTGAAGCTTGGATGTGCTGTTAAATGCCGAGTGTCCCCTAACAGCTATCTTAAAGTGGATTGAGAAATATTTCATTAGGCTGCTACTATAAAAACAATCGCCTGTGTTTGTTTAGATAAAACATTACCAGTAGGAAGTTAGGAGATGCCACTCATCCTAGCAGTTTTGAATGAGCTGTTGTCTTCCTTCTGAAGGACAAAGCTTTGAAATCCAAAATGACAAATCTTCTAACAAAACTATTCAACAAACATGACTAAAAGTGTAAAAATAATTAATGACCAGGATATTTTATGACTGAAGAATAGCCTTGCCTTTGAATTATTTTTTGCTGTTTCTGAAAGGATTTGATGCTAATCTCTTCTAACTCCGATGACTGAATCATCTATCTTCTGTTCCTCAGCTGTCTGATAAAAACCTGAAATTGGTGATGCTCATATACTTGATGGCAGCAATGAGATCTCTAGCTGATCTGTTAATAGTTACCTAACCCCCACTGAGTTTTTGCAGTATTACTACCGGATTCTATTTCTCTCCTTAAAAGTTCCAGTTGTATTCTCCAGCACAATCCTTAATCTGCTCGTCTCCAGAAGTAAGACGGGAAGCAAAATAGGTCATCTGTTCACATATCCATGACAACTTAAAGCTTGTCAATCTCTCTCGTAAAAATCTGCCTAATTTTCCTGCATGCAATTCATTTTAATGGAATACTATCTATCAAACCATAGTTTTACAGTATTTTTTAAATTCCCTTGGTTAAAGGGACTTGGGAATTTAACATTTTTTGCTTTTAATTACATCTAAAATTTTCATCCATCATTCATCATCTCAGTCTGTTTTTCTTTTATTAAATATGACTATGAAAACACTTGCAACAATACAATCCCACAGGCTTGAATTTTACTTGCATAGAATTATTGATAAGAACAGTGTAACACGTCCTTCTGATGAAATGCATTTTTTTTTCAGAAAATATGCTTATTCATTTATTAGTAATGACAAAAACTGCCAGGAGCTGTATTTCTTATACCTTCGTATAAAGAATTAACTATCTCAAGGCTAAACGTCTGTAAAACATCTTCCTTTCTGGGCGGTGGTAACATCTTTATGCTAATGATTAAAAATATTCTCTGGATTTGTTCTTCTATTTTTTGGAAGAAAAACTTTTTTCTCTCTCTCTTCTTTGCACAATCATAAAATTTTGTTCATCCATAAAAAAGATCCCTGTAAGGAATCAAGTATGCCATAAATCACACCAATGTGTAACATTTAAGAAGAATTTCTAGAGAGTCAATGGAATATTCCATTTTATAAGGCAAAAAGTGTTAAAGTGTCCTATATGATGGCAGCATGGAACCAAACTGAAGTCTGTATGGAGACAAAGAATCACATTTTTTCAACTGTTCTTAGCTGCACTGTTGCCTTCAACAGATCCAAGACACAACAGGAAAGTCAACTCTTTGCCAAATACATGATGTGAATTCATAACAAACCTCACCAAGTTATACACCCAACAGTCTAGTGAAGTTCCCACACATTAAGAGTTAAAGATGCTACTGGCTCACATAGAATTTGTCAGAACAGCTTTGGAGAAGTATTACCCTGATTCTTTTTCAGGTATCTTTGGCCTTGTGTACCTCCTATTTTGGAATCATATTTTAGGTTAACATTTCCTCTAGATTTCTAATTAAGACCTTCATCAGGTTTGTATAGATTAGTGATGTATTGCAGTGGATGCCTCCCTAGGACTGTACATTTATCATCATAACATGCTTTTTCATCTGTAGTTGACAGCAAAAGAGCAAAATGTAATTATCATCACTACTCTGAGATCAAATCAAATAGCCTGGTTTGCTCATATCAAAGTCAGTATTACTTCATTTTTTAAATAAGAATTCTTATGACAAGTTTTAATAAATTAACCACATAATCTATCTACTCAGAGGGGAAAGCATTACCTACTAAATGCCACTTTCTGTACCACTACTTGATAGCAACCATTATAATCCTAAATAGAATGGACTTAAATCTGCAATGGAGAGCCAAAGGAATCAGCACATTTGCTTGCAGTTTTTGGCAGGGTGATGAATGAGTGATACGGTTAATTATCACATACAAGGATTACATAAGATATTCCACAAAATACATTAAAAATGAATTCTTGATAAGGCTCTTGGCCAGTTCCCAAGCATAGACTTAACCTCAGTACCTTTAGGGCTTGTCCCAACCATCATGTAAATCAATAAAAAAATATGTCTCTGTAGAAAGAACTCTTTTATAGAACAAGTGTTGCACATTACAGAATACAAACATATCTTCTGCTGTTATCAAAACTCATTAGACAAACAAAAGCTGGAGCCAGACCAGTCAGTCCTGTTGAATCAGAATTCTCCATCACAGCTCTGTCCTGTCTGGAAGTTTCTGACCAGGTCTAATTATACTTACCCACTCTGCAAGGGCCTTTTAAGAGTTAGAGATGAAAAGCACAATGGTAGAACTATCTATTATTGTAATTCAACCCTATTGACCTTTTCTCTGAAGGCTGTGCGAAAGAAAGAAGGGCAGTTTAGCTACTAAGAACACAATACACTCATGTGCCTACGGAAGAGCAGGTGAAGGGAAATATGATCCAACAATAAAAGTAATTCCCCAATAAACTGAGAGTCTTAGCTAAGACTTCCCAGTCTAGTGCCAGGACCTCATTCAGCTCACTCACCCACAGTAGCCTGTGTCACACAGCATGGCCTGCAAGAGGATCTCCAAGCCATTTAACATGCTGTACTCCATGGCCTGACCAGCTCAGACAGCCATGCTGAGCTCCCAGCAGAACTGACTCTGCTTCTCTGCACCACAGAATACAGAGGTAGCCCTAGTCCACTTCCGAGAAACATTGATACTAGGACCTAACTATTTTCCTGGTAATAACTGCATTAGAAGAGCTCTATATTAAAATTTGGTTTTATTCTCAGTTCATAAAGTAAGAAGAGCATAATAGCGATCATTGTTTGTTGATACACAGCTCAAACCTGTCCCATTTCTTAGCTCATCTTCTTGAATTTCTCAAGAGATACACTTCTGTCACTATTATGATCTCTTAACAAAAGGTTCCTTTAAGGGAGGTGGAGTTCTCTTTCTAACTGACAATGTTTGTCACTTTGAAGAGGTAAGGGCAAAGATGCTGTTAGCAGACCTGACTTTGTACAAGACACACTAAACTGAAGCAGCTTTATTTTCTTTAATGTTTAAGCACCTCTTTATTCCCTACGTTACATATTCCTCCTATCCTCTATGTCTTTTAGGTACAATTAACTAAATATATTTCATTACCTACCTATTTAGTAGATAAAATATTTTAATTACAAAAAAAATAGAACCATAATACTCGTTGCTTATTTACAAAATTTTTGTTTTATGTGACATCAAACTTAGCTGTATTTTGGTACCTAAATAAATACACATACTAAAAGCATTGCATTGTTTATAGTCGACAAGAAAATCAGGCTATGGTATAAATTTTAAATAGACAGATTTTACTTACTCGTGTTTCATATATTCTGTTATGCCCTAGCACTATCCAACATCTCCCAAGAGCATATTTTTCATAGACTTTGATAGAATTATATTCTCTTGGGTTTTTTCTCTGGGACACTAAACATAGGCCAACAACTCACCCTAAACTGCTGAAATTTAATATTACCTGAAGTGCTGTACTGTGTAAAGCTTGGCAGAAGCAGCTATAAGGTTTTAAGTCTGATATCTTGGCCAAAATCCAATAAGGTCAGTGATTACCGGGCCTTCAAAAACCTGTTTTTAACAACACAAAAACAAGGTTGGTTTATGAATGTTTCAGAGAAGCTGGGCCTAGATTGAGACCAAGTCTCCAGAGTTCTTCACTCCAGTTTCAGCTCTTTATCAAGTCTGCTCAATGTGTAACAAGTTCCCTACACCAATACCTTCAAGGTTTGCCTTTGAGACAAGGAAGCCAGATATTTCGATCCTTCATCATGAGCATAGAAGAAAACACACCAGTCCTCATAATTCTAGTGATACACTTTAATCCTGGCCAAAAGCTGGATTTCTCAAAAATATACGCAGAAAGAGAGAGCTGCCCAAGTGACAAAATAAACAAACAACTCCTTTTAACAAAAGCTGCCAAACAAACAACCCCAAACCACGCAAACCAAAAAAAATCAAAAATCATAAAATACAGTCCTAGATATCAAACTTATTTATTCCACTATTCTCTAGCAGTGGGGACTGAAAATGCCCAAGATGAGGAAAATCTTGCCAAAAAGTCAGTTCAATACTTCCGTTCGGGCTATACAATCAAGCTTCCAGAAATCCACAGGCTGCTGCATGACAGAAGAACTTCATTGTTAGACAACTCTATCTGAAACTGTCTACTTCTGAGTTACCTGGTGCAAAACTAGAACCTCTGGAGCGTACTTCATAACATGAAGAAAGTTAAAAACCTACTGGAAGTAAATGAAGACACATTTTATTATAGGGCAGTTTAAAACTGAAGTACCGACTTTGTAACATGAAGTCTATTAAACTGTAGTCTTAAATATTGATTTTATATTCATTGTCATTGACAGAAGTAATTCTGCTTTTGCTGAGTATAATAAATATGACTTCAAAAAGAATAAGGCTCTTTCAGCAAGAAATTTTACATCTATCTGTTTATAAGACTAAAATTAAAACCACTAGAATTGAAAAAAAAAAAACAACCAAGGGGGTTTTCAAAAATTTAAAACTCTATCATGCATAAATGGAGCTCATCAGAGAAAGTAATTTCCCTGCAGAAAACACTCCATCTTTTGTTTTATGTAAGTTAGCAACATGAATATTTTATTCTTAGTGAAACTGCTATTATCCCTTTGCATTTCATAGCTTTGCTTGGTGCCTCAAATAAATAGGCTATTTTTTTCCCCCCTCTTTGCTGCTCAAGTCTATTGCAATTACAAATTTTGCTATAGCTTGGTAGATATTAAGAGTTTAAGATCAGCAGAAACTATATGTTGGATCTATGGCCAAGTGGAGATCAGTGATGAGTGGCAATCCACAGGGGTCAGTGCTGGGACTCGTGTTAACATTTTTGTTGGAGACATGGACAGTGGGATCGAGTGTACCCTCAGCAAGTTTGCCAATGACACCAAGCTGTGTGGTGCAGTAAACATGCTGGAGGGAAGGGATGCCCATCCAGAAGGACCTTGACAGGCTTGAGAGGTGGATCTGTGCAAACCTCATGAAGTTCAACAAGACCAAGTGCAAGGTCCTTCTCTCATGAGACCCCACCTGCTGGAGTGCTGTGTCCAGCTCTGGAGTCCTCAGCACAGGAACGACATGGACCTGTTGGAGTGGGTCCAGAGGAGGCCACAAAGACAGTCAGAGGGCTGGAGAACCTCCTATATAAGGACAGGCTGGGAGAGTTAGGGTTGTTCAGCCTGGAGAAGAGAAGGCTCCAAGGAGCCTTCCGGTGCTTAAAGTGAACTACAGAAGAGACGGGGAGGCACCCTTTAACAGGGAGTGCAGTGACAGGACAAGGAGTAATGGTTGTAAACTTAAACAGGGTTGATTTAGATTAGACATTAGGAAGAAATATTTTACTGTGAGGGTGGTGAGGCACGAGAACAGGTTGCCCAGAGACGCTGTGGATACCCCATCCCTGGAGGGGTTCAAGGCCAGGCTGGATGAGGCTTCAAGCAACTTGGGCTAGTGGGAGGTGTCCCTGCCCATGGCAGGGGGTTGGAACTCGATCTTTAAGGTCGCTTCCAACCCAAACCATTCTACGATTCTATATCCTTTGTCCTTAACATCCCTTCTATAGAGTGGAAGGGAAGAAATGTGCATTAACAACAAACATGTGCATAGAGGGTAATTATTCTCAAAATATTCATCATCACTTGGAATGCACACTGACTACTGCTGTCTTCAGGTAACTTAGGTTTTTCTAGAAACTGCTTCCAATCTGGCAAAAATTTACAATTACAGAGAAGCTAGTAAAAACACCTACATTGCACAACCACATTAAAACAATGGCCTAAATTAATACTGAACTGGATTTACCACCGAGATGTATCTCAACTTCAGGATGATGAATAATAAAAGGAATCAGTATAATGGATAACATATTGCATTGCTGGGAGCTGTTGCACAAAACCGAGCCAAATAAGCTGCACAAGAATATAGAGCCTATACAAAATTGTATTTTAAATGAGGTTCGTCTCAAGAAGTTTAAATGTAACTTTTTCAATCAAGTTGAAAATTTGGACAAGACAGACTATTTGACCTATATGTAGTTCCCATTATCATTGTAAATTGTCTTCTTTGAGAGCAATTTTATTTTTAATTTTGTTACTTGGAATGTGAGACTGAGTGACGGATTTTCTTGCTTTGTGTTGCTGGGTTTTTTCCAGTATTTGTTTTTTAAGACTGAACATGTCCAGAAAATAGTTGCATCACGTATCAGATCCTTCACCTAAATAGGAACATCCTTTCTTCAAATGTGATCTTCCACAGGGGCTTTTTGAATTGCAGGGAGTGAGCTGGGGTAGGGCACCAACAGCATGTTGACAGGACATATTTAACACAAGGCTAACATGCTTCTGGAACACCTGGGTGTCTGAGACACAGAGGGGAGCACTTTTTTTGAAGGCACCAGTTCAAAACAGCACTACTAAGACAACACTGCCCTCGGCTAACTAGCTCTGCCAATTCAGAGATACTGCACAGGCTTATAGTCACTCTGACATAGTCACACTGTTTCCACTGCCAAAGCTAAAGTGCTAACTCCTGGACCAACACACTGTGTTTACATTAAACAGTATATGCAAGCCACGCCATTCACTCTCTGTTGTATATAGAGACCTGACTATCGCAGAAGAAAAAGACTGAATTTATGCTGTCTGAGGATGACCTCATTTGAATCATGCTGCAAGGCAGACCACTGGCTCGCTTTGTCAAAAGACCACACAGGAAGTCTACAAGATAAAAATCACTTTCCAATTGCAATGCCATAAGCCAGCACCAAAAAGCTTTGCCACCTTAGTCAAAAAGGACCAGGGGAAGATTTGTGCTCCGGAACACCAGAGTCTAGTCATGCAGGGAAGAAAAGGCCAGTAATTTTCCAATAAAAGTCATCTGGTAACAAGAAGTATTGTGTGTAAAGAACACTGGTCTCTGAGATCATTGGTGAAGGTCCAACTTTCTACACTGCTCAAATTCAGAAAACTGAGATGTGATATGTTTCAAAATGTTTCTGATTTTAGCTATCTGCTTTTTGTATTCATCCTCTTAAAAAAAAAAAAAAAGTTTCCAAAAAGGTTTCCAAACTGCTAATTGTGGGAGTGCAAAAGTGTTCGTACAGGCAAGGATTCAAAATTCCCGCAATAAAGATAGCAAGACAAGGGTACCCCATACTTAAAAATTGTCTCAAAGACACACATTAATGCTTGTTCCCTGTTCCACAGTCAAAGGTCTACAAAGGCAATAAACTTGCCATTTGCAACTACTGGAAAACAAGAACAGTAAAATTTCTTCTTTTACTTAAGTCATTAGCTCAGCAAGTGGTGGAAAGTAGAGACTTTGTTAACAGATAAGATGGGAATTTTGAAACTTAGTTGGGTGGGAGAGTATGGGACATACTAGAGTATTTGACTTTGTTATTCAAAGTTTAACTATTGAAGAATGATAAGCTGAGTTAGTAAAACTGCTCTACTTTTACAATAGTTCACATGCGAGTTACTACCCACCCCTGTGAATCCTTCTCAGCATTGAGAAATTAATTGCTGATCCTGCAATTTAGCTTCACTTTTGGCATTGTGGTCAACGTATTTGACTTACTTTGTAAATCATCGCTTCATTTTTACTTTGTTATTGAAATTCACTGCATGTTTTCATTATTTTACTTTAAGGCCCTAACTCATTATGTATAAAAATATGCTGAGTTATAGCTCAAGCAATATTCCATATGGACCTGAAATCATTACAGATATTGATAGATATTTGCCAGTAAGTGTCTTTAGGTTTTCTTCTCTCCATCTACTCCAATCTGGTTTAAATTCTTTCAGTGTCTTTGACCTCATTAGTGGCCACAGGGATTGTGAAATTTACTTCATTGGAAATGGTAGTAGTGCTATACCAACATCTAATCACCCCACTCATTAAAATTTTCAAAAGAAAGTTAGCAAGAAAAAACACCAGAAAACAGCTGCCTATTCCACTATAAAACGCTTTATATAAAATAGTTATAACTGGGAGAGGTCAATCCTATAAAAGATGCTGAGGATATTCCAGAATCTAAATCCTGAACGATGATGACAAAAGTCACAGTTGATGACATTTATAAATTAGTTAGTAAATGTTATGTAGAACAAGAAGTTTGAATTCCTTGAGAAAGTCTGAACTTTCTGTCAGTCCTCAGGGTCTTCTGTATTGCAAAAACCACAATGACTTTTAGGTCAACCTTCTTTCCGCTCTGCAGTAGAAGTTGAATTGGGACAACAAATTTAATTTTCTAATTGCAGACAGAGTGAAAAAAGAAATATTGCATTCATTTTTTTGAAATATTAGAAGGAATTTCTTTTCAACTTAAGATCCTAGACAGAGAAACAATAAACAGCCCAACATCATTCATGGCTGAAGTCACAGTATTAGCTTGCTCTTAAAAACAACCCTATATATAGGGACAATTATCAGTGACCACAAAGTCTGGCACAGCAGTGCTTTTAGACAGAGACCATTTCCTACTTCCTTCATAGTCCGATTTCTGTATTGGACTGTTCTTTAATAATACAGCCATAAGTCACTGCTATTTCCTGTATTTTAATGTAAAACATGACAAAAGGTTATAACTCGGAGTTACATCTCAAATCTATCACTGAAAGCAACAGGGTTTAATTTTGTTTCAAAGTGGTTGCTCACCTTGTCCATTAAACCATATTTCAAAAAACAGCTTAATTTTATTATCAGGCTCACATTGCTTTATTCTCTTGACCCATTAGGACACCACATTTAACAACAAATATTTCACATAACCTTTTAACTCTGTTATCCAGAATGTAAACACTGGACAGACAGGAGCTAATGCAAGGAAATAATTTTCCTGAGGAGCTGGATTATTTCCTAACTGTTTGTTATATATGTATTCTCTTGCCAGAAATCAAGATTTAAAACTCCACCTTCTTCAAAGCTTTAATGTTATTTGGATCTCAAGAGCATTTATATTTAATTTCACAGCAGTGTCACAACTCAAGTGGCATATTTTAATGTCTGCAGCAGTCAATTGTTGATTTATTTTCTTTCAGGCAAAATGCAAATAATCTCTTAAGAGGCTTGCTTGCAACCCTTGTGTTTGAGTTAATATATTTGCAGTGAATAAATTAGAAGTCCAAATATGACTATTTAAGGCCTCCTTGAGTTTAAAAACTCCATTCAGTTTAAAAAAAAATATTTGGAAGTTTTCCTAGGAGAAGTAACTGGAAATTAGTGACCTTGGGCCATTTCCAGAGCAGGAATGTGCAACCATGAATTCGGGTCGGGAAATGAGCAGGTCTAGTGACCTAGCACCTTTCTGAGTGCTCCACTAGAAGCTCATTCTTGGCTGTGAAGACATTCCTTTGAGCCATACTCTCAAATTACCTTGGGGCTAAGTGCCCATGGAACAGTCCAGAAAGGACAATCAGACGCTGTCTTTGTCAGAGCATTTACCTTCCCACACTACATTTTAAAATCTTCTCTTAAAATCTATTCCTTCTCTTCTCCCTTTGGTGTGGGTCAGAGGCTGCTATGTCTGAAGCTGAGAGCTTAAAATGGTAAACTTCAGAGCCATGGATATCAGCCTTAGCTCAGTGCTGTCCAGCAGGAAAGAGAAGAAAGCAACCAGACCAGATCCTCACAAGTTCAGGTGAGCAGATTTCTTTGCGGGGATGCAGATTCACAGTTCCCAAGTCATCTAGTCTGACCTGCACCGGAAGGAACTACAGCTCCTGCTTGGCCCATAATTTCTCATTTCCACAGAAAGAAAAACCAGGCACATGGAGAGAAGCAAGGATCCCCTGGTTTGGCTTCACTACATACCTGGGACATTGTTGTAACATCACCCAGATCCCAGTCAGGGTCTCCCAGACTCCTGATTGAGGCAGCTCAGAGTTAAGTAGTTCATCTGTAATTCCTCTAGATTTCACTTCCCACCAGTGCTATTCACAAGTCTCTGTTTTATCTTGATGGATATCCAGCGTGTCACCTAATAGCACAAAAAGAGGCAAAAGCCTGGATTTTAAAGAGTTACCAAACAGGTCAGCTTCAGGACTAGACGACAGATTATCATGACAATCAAGCTGGCAACAGGCCAGGTTAAACAAGTTTGAGCAACCTCTTGGGGTATATAGAAGTAAGTTTCCATCAGAGATAATAATGGCTAAGGACAGGACAGATTTTTTTTAAAAAGCATATATGTATATAAAAACTAATTTTTGGGATTGGGAGGGAGGTCCAACAAATATTTCCTAAATGTCATGTTTTCCTATAGTGCAATAATACAATCCAAACTGCAATAACAGCTGTTTCCAAATGGAGAAATGCTTTGTCAAATCATAAGTGAACATTCAGGATTTATTAGGATGAGCTTGGTCTTTAAACTAAAGCAAGGAACGGGAAGTCAGAAGTTTTGGATTTTCTGACATCTCTCTCTCTGAGCATAGTAAGAAAATTTATCTGACTTTTAAACAGTTCCAGTATTTTTTTCAATGGTGCCTTGTGAGATGGATTAATTTTTAGAAGATTCACTGACACCTGAGAGCACTGTGCTTCACAGAAAGATATTTTTAAAACCAAGTCAGCACATGTGAAAGTCACTATCTGCATGACAAATGTTTAAAATATTTCATTTTTATGCATTATCTTGCAGCTCTAAAAAAAAAAAAAAAAAAAAAAAAAAAAAAAAAAAAAAATAAACCACTACACAAACACTTGAAGCCAGTTCTGTTCTCATTGGAATCAATTAAATTTTGGCAATTATATTGAAAGAAACGGGATGGAGTCAGAGTAAAAACGTTGTAATGAACACCAGCTATTGCAGAGATAAATATTTCTGGGATTTAAATTATTTTTAATCAAATTGATTCCTAGAAAAAAATTTTTCTAGTTTAATAAGACTGTTAACTCTTGTGTCTAACAGACTAAAATTGGTCTTTGGAACTTTATTTACCTAATTAGCTTTTCATCTTGTTTTTACTCAATTAATCCACTTTATGAAAAATGTTAATGCTTTCCCGTACATCTTTCATCCAAGGAGACGCTTTCTTTTATGCAAGTTGTTTTCTATTTTGAAATGTAATCATCTTTATTAAAAAAGATGGATTAATGTTTGACACCCCAGTCTGAAAAATTGTTTTTCTTAGAGAAAGGAGCAAAGATTATTACACAAACTATGTAAACAATTTGTTAGATTTATTTTTTTCAAGGGTATTATTGTGTATAACATACTTTCTAATACAGTCAAGATCTAGTATCTCTGAAATTTATTCCAGATTATTAACTTCATAGCTTTGACCTTCTATTTCCATGAACATTGAAACTGTAGTCTGAAAATCAAATTACAATTTAGAGTTTACTGACCAGGAAGACTCTACCAAGAAAACTTAGACTCTTATAACTTTGATAGAACAGACTAAACAAGAGTTTGTGCCTGGGCAAAGCTAATTCATCCACGAACAAATAATCATGGATGAATGATTACATTTTTGCTCAACTCTTCCTTTGATCTCTATTATAAATAAGTATCTTAATAATTCTTGAAGAATTGTACAAGTAAAAAACAATCACTCAATATTCAGTAGTATAAAAATATACTGTCTGAGACTCTTATTTTTCTTAGTCTTAATTTTCTTTTAACTTCTTTTGTTACCTAAGAAAAACTCTTATTTTTGAAAAATTTCACTACCCTAACTTTCAAATAATCATGACAAATGTGTAATTTGGAAATATAGATTCAAAATTGCACATTTCAGTAATGCTCTCTACTGATCTAATTCCTTCAGGCAGACAGGTGCAGCTGTCTGCCTTTTCATCACATCTGGCAATATTTAATCTTTTTCAGGACAATACAGTAAATGTAGCCATAAAAATTCCATGTCCTGCATTTGATACCATATATTCTTATCCAAGTAGACAAATGTTTGTTTTGACAAAGAATTGGTAAGGACAAATGACATTTCAGTAAAAAGATAATATTACAAAGTTCTCCTTTTCCAGTTAGTGCATCTCAATATACAATAGAAACACTGAGAATTGTTAAGCCAGACAAAATTAAGAGCAGATAAACTCATGTTAAAACAAGTTCCACTCACAAAAAAAATTTGAAGGGAGAGATCCCAAGAGCTGAGGAAAGAATTCTTAATTTTGTTTTCATTCCCCATCTACCTGCAACTTTACCCTGAAGTCCTCATATAGTTCCCTTGTTGACTGACATTCTCTTGTTATTTTTCCCTAAATAGTAAAGCATCTCAGCAGAAAAACTGTCACATGAAATAGTGCCGCAAAAACCGAATTGTTCAAAAATTATGGTAGAAGTTATTAAAGGCTGAAAACTCATGAAAACAATACACACATTCTACAAACTTTTATCTAGATTCAAAAGGATTCACACACACCTGCATCATCTGAATGATCTCAAGTGTCAAGAGCAACCTTTTCCTTTCACCTGCTGAACTTGCAGAAGAAATCTCTCAGTTAATTTGTACTTTGACACGTGTAGGCACAGAACTCACCAAGCAAGAGTTGAAGGTACATTTAGTTATAAAAAGTAAAAACGAACTCTCCTGCCTCTCTTTACATATTCTTCCTTTCCTCCTTTTCATGGAAGAACTGTTGACAAGGATTGTCTCTTCCCTTGCTGTATATTGTAGCAAGCACACTAAGAATTCAATCCTAACTAGAAACCTCAGGCACTACTATCTTTACCTTTCCAGCCTTCACTGTGTAAGCTTCCAGGTCTTTAAAATTCCAGCTACTAAGGCCTCTCTCTTGTACAAGTTGCTTAACAAGATAAATAGTTATTTTGGTAACTTTGGTCTCAAAACCAGGGAGGTTTCTTGTGCCAGTTGACTGGGCAGCAGAGAATGGCCAAACCACATGTTTTTCCCCACAGCAATAAAATCTACCCAAAATAAGGCTACTAAAATTTCAAGCATGTAGAGCAAAACATTTTTTTTAATTAACATCCTTGACAATTAAACAATATCACACGGTTCCCCATTTGCTACCACATACCTGGAGATGTGGCAGACATTTCAATGAAATGGGCATCTTTACTTTTTTAGAGGCTAATATGAGGAAGATAAAGCCTTTATTCAGAAGGCAGAACACCTGGTAACATGAACAAAGTTACAAGTACTTGTAATTTGGCTTTCATAATCACCTTGATAATCAGATGGCTCTGGTTTTGGAATTGTTCTGACATCTTTTCGTTTCAGTTCTTTGCTGTGGAAGATGCTCCAAAGATTCCCAGTGACATTATTTGCCAACATCTTGACATGATATAACCATGATGGGTTTGCATCACTGAGTTCTCTAAAGACTTGGAAGAGCATTTCATCTGACACTGTAACATCATGTCTATGAATTCATAATAATATGCTCAGGAGATTGTCATGTCATGATCAAAAAAAAAACACCTACTGGAGTGATTAAGAAATTTGCAGCACTATAAAATTTAATAAGGAAAATTAAGTGAATTTTTTTTTCTTTCATAACCTAAACTATTTCCAGGCCTTTTCTTTAAAGCAGAAAAACCTTATCTATGCTTACAGACTAGACTTACACACTAGCCCCAAAGTACTCAAAATTACAACACTGAATTTGTGGATCCTTCACCAATTTCAGTTACGGACAAAGATTTCCAACATTGTGCTGTTTAGTCATCTCAGGATGGGGCTTCCAAGAGGCACCGTTCACAAAAAGGTGCTTCAGATATATGATCAGAAGCATCAAAGAGAAACATACCTACAATTTTTTTTTTTTTTAAGCTGGAATACCTTCCTGTTTAAATGGTTTACCGTCCCGGCCTGTTTCTTCCAGTAAAACTTATAAGCAGGTTGGGTTTTTTTTAATTTTAAAACTAAATAACAGGGGTAATACATTTCCTTTAAGAATGACAAAGGGAAAGGCTCAACTTTTTGACTATAACTTAACATACTAAATTCACCCCGGACATCGGAGACCCTGTTAAGGTCCCTCCTCTCTCTGAAACAGATTTAGGTAGTAGCCGAAGGTTTTTCAGGCAAAAGGAAGGAAGTTAAAGCAGTTAAATCCACATCCTGGTGAGCTGTCTTTTCCCTGTGTAAGGAGTAGGCTCAATGAGCTGGGAGGAAGGGATGGTGAAGTGCAGCTCTCACACACCTGTGCTGCCAGCCATCTGATGGCCCAGCTTGGGCGAAGAACAGGGTCTGTTGGGCATGTTCTGAGCAAACTGGCCTAGTCAACTGAGATCGATGTAGGTTGCTTCATTTGTGCATACAGACTTGTTTCAACATGCGAAGACTGAGGGTCCCTTCAGCAAACCCCAACACAAAACTTCAGTCTCCTAGAGAACTTTTAGGCAAAAACTGCTTTACACAGCTAGGCATCATCCGGGCAAGAGCTGTAATTTCCTTTTGAGGGTCATAATTTCAGATGTAAGAGGCTAAAGCAAGTGTTAGGCAGGACTTAAACCCTAAAGCCATTTTTCATGACACAAGCTCTAATTGCCTATAAATCATGCTGTGTTATCTGCTTGGCACATAAAGCTTGTCTATAAATACGTAACCATTTTAAAATCCATAATTCTGTATTGCACTGAGCCAATCGAATTGGAAATATAGCACAGCTTTCTGTTTGCTTTAAAGCTCCAAATTAAAAAGAAAACACTCTCAAGTGAGGTACCTGTTTTCTTGGTGTGCAGTTTTTATTTTTGAAAAAAGTCTGCTTCAAAGCACTTATATTTGTGAGAAGATTCAGTTTCATGTTGCTTTAGGATTAACGGTCACATTAACACTTTTTTTAAACTGCATTAAGAAAAGGTCACCTCAGCTAGATATATAGCACTAACTGCACTAGCACTAACAGTATTTATTTGCTCTCACAAAAAAAAATTCATAACACATCTTCCTCAATTATGTTCAGTTCATCTGGATAGGCATAAGAACTAGATATCTCACATGCTGCTTGCCACCTTGCTGGGACAGTCAACAACAGTACTTAACCGATACATCTACTGCTTTGCGACTGCATGCAAAATAATCCAGTAGTAAAGTGTTTTATCCAGACAAGTGGTACATCAATAGTCGCCAACCTTACCTCCTGGCCTTGGAATTTATGGAAGTTCACCATAATAATTTATCATACCATGGCTGAGAGCCCATCATGTTATTAGAGCTCATCTCTTCTGTGATTTAAAACCCCCTACATGAGTGCTTTAGAGAGATTTCTGAGATTCCCTGAGCTGTTTTAGTCTGTATGAATCATGAGGCCAGTAAGAGTTCTATTAAGTTTCACTGTTCTTAATTTTTTTTTTCATCTAGAACAAGAGAGCGCTCCAGGCTGGGTCTTTTGGGGATACATGGAGAGGAGCACAGCTGAACCATCTGGATTAACATTGTTCTCTATTCTAACACTTACCTTCAGTCAAAACTGGGCTCATACACACGATGGGATCAGTCCCAGGCTGTGTCACGAGCATGATTAGTCCACACAGCTTACTGAGGAGAAGCAGAATAAGGTGGATTTTAGACACATTTATAGGCTACAGAGCTCAGTCTAGGACTATTCAACCACACATACACACCAAAAAAAAAATCTGTAATGTTAATTAAAGCAGCCTCAAGGAAGTCTGTTCCCAGAACCATTACACAGCCCAGTGGAACCTGAGCATCCTGCATCATGGGAACACACTACTGGTGAGTAAATCCTCTCATTTAACACCATTAAGAATCTGGTATCTGAAGCTAAATCAGAGATGAGTCTTGGCATCTCCAGATGCCCTTGGCTTGGGATAACTGACTGCAACCAGTACCTGAGATATTTTGCTAGTCTTGTATAATAAAAATTACATATGTACAATATGCAGTGGAATGCCTAATATCATGATTGTCACATCAACCAAAGGGCACCTACAGCTGAACTCGAGGAAAAGCAGAAGTGTGTCTTTCAAGACAGTAAGAGGCAAGATTAACCTGCCCACACATGTCCATGGGCATTTTCTCTCTCTATAGGAACATTTCAATAATGTCAAGGTAAAGACATTGTAAGAAACAGATTCCCTTTTGTATGCCCAAAACACTCCTCTAAGCTTTAGGAGCAAAGCAGTGGGCCCAATATTGTGTTAATAAAAGAAAAAAAACAGAGTATATTAATCACAACAAACAACCAGAGAAGCAAAGCACACTGTTGTGTTGGTGTCATCATTAGACCGAAAAAATGTAACTCACCAGGAAACTGTCATTGCACCAGGAGTGTTTCCAATAACACTGCAACCTTCTTCACATCCCCTTCAAATAAAACTGCACTGATTTTATTTTTTTAAAGAGTCTGTAGGATTACTTTCCCTTGTCTCCGTGCCTAACAGCACTCATGCAGTTATAATTAGGCATAGCCGGATACCACCTACAAAATGTCTCACAAAATAGTGCTTGTTCACGTCTATGAAAAGAGAATGGCAAGTAGAGCAGAAACCAGTCTTTTCTTTATAAAAGGCTTTACGCGTGTTGCAGGAATAGCTAAAGCGAACATATCCACTGTGAGGGATTCTGCTGTTATAACATCTAGGGTAAAAAGAAACTAAAAATCAAAAGGAAATAAGTGTTTCAATCATGTGAGTCACTCAGAGCTGTCAATGTACCAGACTAGCTCTTCTACTTACCTTGCAAGGTACTGAGACCACCCAGGCACATTATAAGAGGACACTATATCTGGACTTTAACAGGCCTTCTAGTTGAAAAATTGCATTTGAAAAGTGTGGACCAGTTTGAACTTCAGAACCACAGGGTTTGCAGGCTGATCCAAAAAAGGTATGGGGAAACATCAACCACATTTTGAAAAGGCTCATGCAGAGTGAAGGAATACTTAATTAACCTACCACATGAAGATTTTCATTTACATCCGCCCTTGCATGTTATTTTCTTAATTAAAAAAGCTAAGCTCTATAAGATGACAGAAAACCATCTTGGACAGATGCATAAACTCAAACGTGAACTTATCCTAACTAGGTAAAACCTTGGTTTGGAACAGTGTTTGCTTACACACAGGCTGTCAGACACATGCATCTTTGATCTGGACAAGTACAAAAACGTCCATATTCAGTTCTGAAAGTGGAAATTAGCAGCCATTTTTAAGTATGTTTTTTGCTACAGCACCAAGCAAAAGGATAACCACAATTTTGTTATGAGCAACATAAATACAAAAAAACTTGAACAGCAAAAGGCTAATTGCAATGCTCAATAGTATTTTATGCCTTTTTCATGAGTAGATGCCATACCTGCACTGCAAATGAAGGGTCAAGCTATCATACTGTACTGTAAAGATGCTGTGCAACTGCAATAGCTCCCAACAAAAAGCAATAAGTAGGGTTCTAGATTCTGCAAGCCTTCATACACATCTTAATTCCTCTTGACTCCAACTGTAAAACAGGAAACTTGGTATAATTCTAAAAATAGGGTTTAGTGATTTTCATTATTCTCAGCTGAGGCACTCGGTCTCAATTCCATAACTACCATAAACTAAACATATTGCCTCAAAATTGGAAATTCCCATTCTCGGCTCCTAGGAAAAGTATAAGGCAAAATCCTATGAATGAACTAAACAGGGACACTCAATAATACTGGATATTTCCAGAGAATACTAATAGCAAACAGGTTACAACCACCTCAACAGCTGAAATTCCTTCATGAAAATTTAAGGCACGATTTAAAAAAGCAATTAAAAAAAAAAGATTTTCAACTTGGTCATTCACAAATAGAAAAGAGGCCTGCATTAGTCAAATTAATTGTTCTTTCAAATTGCTCACACAGCTCTCTTTGAATGTTTTTTCCTGCCATCAGTCAATCAGAGCATACCTGTGGGCAACCATCCTGCAGAGTTGTTACCTCTGCTCTGTTATGGAGGCAGTTGCCTCTTTCTTCTGGTGATCATATCCTGTAATTTGAAAAGTAAAAGTAAAATAACCTAAAAAAAACTACAAATAAATCATTGTTTTGAGTTTCTTTTTCCCTATTAGAGATTAATACTACTGCAACCTACCAGCCTCGTTTCAAGCAAAATACAAGAAACAAGCCTTCAGCATGAACACTGTGTGACTTGCATACCTGTGCTTATTTAAAGATCTGGACAAAATACTAATGTGACAAGCAAATATAAGGTAGGACGTTACTGAGCACGTTAGAGCGTTAATGCACCCATCTTATTTCACAGAAATAAAGTGACACTTTTGGATGGTTCAAGTGCATGACTAACTCACTCTGAAAGCAAAGTCTTTGCGCTGCTAGTTTATGTCATACAAGTCATCGCAGACATTAATAAGTCAAGAACTGTATTTGCACAATTGTCTGAAAAACTGTGTCAAAATTTCAGCACCAGCGAAACATGAAACAAATAATTTAAGTACTGGGGGGTAAAAGAAACACTGAAGTAATCAAGAGTTTATAAAAGTCCCACCTTTATTCTTCCCTTGCTGCCTGAGAAACTGAGTCGCTGTTTATGGCATTTAAAGCATACTAATGTGAAAAATCTTCAGCAAAATCTAAACATTTAGCTTAGCTCTATTTCAAAATATTCCTGTGTTCACATGAAGATATAAACCTCAAGAATAAATACACATTTTCCACGATTAATTTAGATTCTCCATTCCTCATTCAAAATCTACCCTAGCCTCACACCTTTGCCAATCTTGCTATGGCAAGGTTGCAAAGCTGCTAACACAACCATCTTGTAGCAAGAATTAACAAAGCTTGTTGAGAAATGCACGACATTTACTAAACAGTTTCTTCTTTTTCTTTTTAAGCTTAGATACTGGAATCACGGTAGATCATCAGATTTAGATCCAACTTTAGAGAACTTTTTGCAAATTTTGAAGCACATTACTTGGTGCCAATAAGAACCACAGAAAAATGTACACTTTTTGCCCAGCTCTAAAACACAGTAGCCCTGATTGCCCTTCACTTACACTGATTTCACACAACTGTAACTATTTATTTCACTACACTTAGTCTAGATTTATACTGACTCAAGTGAGATGAAAACAAAATTACCTATCCAGCTGAGACTGCAGGATACAGTTCAATTACCTAAGGTGACATTTGAGCAGGACATCAGTATTAAAATTCTTCTCTTTGTGAATGCAGGGTTAGATTTTACTTACATTAAGCCACTGACAGAACTCTCATCTATGTCTATTAGAGCAAATTTAAGAGGCACTGGTAGTGATTCTGGGTACCATAATATAGTTACCTGTACAGCTGAACCGTAGCAGGACCCCAGCACAGCCTCCCCTCCCAGCATCAGCCATTGCCCTCCCAAGCACCTCCTGGGCATGGCTGCACAGTGAGAACACTCTGGAGCCTCTGCACACAGGCAGCATGTGCGCAGTCACCGTAGGTTAGGGGCTCACTGACCCCTGTGGCCCACAACAGCCTCATGGATTGCCACTTTTGCCACTTTGCAGTTTAGACATAGCCCTGAAGTTCCATAAATGACCTGGTATCTCCTAAAGAGGTATGAAGTGCATCTCACCTAAAAATAAATTATTGCAAGAAGGGCGTATGCTAAATTTCAACCTAGCAGAGTTAAGAAATGTAACAGTGCAGTATATTCTGACAGAAGATTGAAATGTTGAAACAATTTTTTTAAAGCTTTCGTTTAAAATAAAGCTCCTTTTCTGGCTCAAGAAAATTGAGTAATATTTCATGTCTACGGTTATTTGTGACGATGAAAAGGAGTTCATCTGTTGACAACCTGTCCCTTAAACATCAACTGCTTCTCTAACAGTGTGAGAGGGGGAAGACTTAAGTGTGACTTAAGTGAAAAGAATCAGGTCTCTGTACATTCTAAAATAAGAGTTGATTATACCTTGTATGCATACGCGGGCCCATAAATTAGCCTACCATAATTAAAACTTGTCCAAAAATTAGTCTTACTGTCCCTGCCCCACAAAAAATTCACTGTTTCAACATACTGAAATAGCAGACAAAAATCCCCATGGCAGGTTTATAAATTCAGCCTTGTGAGAGCCAGAACTCAATTACATTTCCTTCTGAGAACCAGGTTCCTTAGTAGAATACAACACTTGTGAACCAGCACAGAACCATTTTCAAATCAAAGGTTTCCAGCTTTCTGCTCAAAGTTTCTGTTTTCAGATGTTTCATTTTTTCACTAAGAAGTCAAAACTGCCTGTAAAGAGCACACACTCCTTACACAGAAAATAATTTAAATAAAGAAAATGGTTTCAACAGAACCTTTTGGATCGATTCTACAATGAATTCATGCTGGTTTGCCTTTTACAAAGCAACAGCATGAAACCTCAAGGTTCAGAGCTAATCCAGCAGAAGAGCCTCAGCCCCACTGAATTTCAATCAGAGTGTGCACCCAGCACACCCACAATGGCCAATCTCACATTATTCATTTAAATCAACAGTCAAAGAAAAAAAAAAAAGAGAGAGAAAATCCTTCCTTTTTCCCTCTTGGTGGAGCCTTCTTACATTTGGATGCATTTGAATTCCGCTGTTTTATCTCCAGTGACAAATCTGTTATACCTTGGCTGCACCATCTTAGACACATGCTATTTCTTTCATTCATTTCCCTGGTGCTTTTACCTCGGTACCTAATGCGCTGTCAGAATCAGAGAATCCATCCATAAGCATTATGTGATGAGTAACTGCTGTATATGCAAGCACACAGGAGAAATAAGCTTTCATTTTTTCATTGCAATCATTTACATAGTGAATATGATCCCATATAAATTACTTCCTGTCATCTCTTCACATTTGATCAGCTGAAAGATCCTTCTATTGAAAGTGGAAGAAAGAAAGAAAAAGAAAAACTACCACCAATTTGACACTTCTTTATACTGAGAGTTTGAATGTTTGTACAATTTTATATTCCAACTGCTATATATTCTGATATTTTTTTTCTCTTAGAGCAGGATTCCTTTGATAGGAAGACAACTTCTAGCTTATCCCTCCAGGCTAAAAAAATCTCTATTTTCATGACTTCCCTTAGAAAATTAGAATTTCTGTATAATACAATATTAAGTGAAAAGGTGTTTCTTAAGTGGTTACGACCTGAGAGAAATGTCTTAGCTGGGGGAGAACTGACGAAAGTGTACTTCTGGAGGCTGGAAGAAGCTGCAAAGTCTGCTTTACTGACATACAGCTTCCTACTATAAATATTTCTCACAGTAAGATTGCTCTTTAGCCAGCTTCTCCAAGAATTTAACATAGTCACCCCTTCACAGAATTCTTTCTAAATCACATCTTTGTCTACATTTCTTAATACTAAAAAATCCACTTTGCATTAAAGTGACAAAAGGGTATGATTTAAACTCTTAACACACGGCAATTCACAGCTGAAATAACTGAGCAGCATAACATGTCTTTTTCTGCGCAGTTTTACAGGGCATCTGAAATTGATGACTGAACACACACTCCCATTAAAATAAAAAATTAGAAGCCATATCCTAATGAATATGTTCCAATATCTTTAAGGTGGATATGTCGGAAGTGAGGTGGAGGGAGGCTTTTAAGTGCTATTAACATCTCTAGGGCTTTCTGAGACAAACCTGCAACCATGCTGAGATATTTATAGAAATTATAAGAGAGGTTTTGCTCTTCTTGACACAAGTTTGAGAGTCTTCCAAATAGTACCAAAGAACAATGGGCCAAAATTTACGTAGAATGTAACTGTGCAAGTACCGCAAACGGCATCATCACCTGCTTCTGCTTTTAACTTGTTCCTAAGGCAGAAGCAGGGCAGGAGGGACACACACAGACAGATGGGGGAACACGTCACACTAATCTCTAGAAAAGATGATCCTTGCTCCAGCCGTTTCATTAAATTTAAAAGTCTACCTGTTTTTCATACAAACACCAATCATTTCCCACAGAAACACAAGCAGGATGGTTTTCCCTACCCAACTCAAACGGAATGTCTTAAAAATACACTCCCTAGCACATACTCAGCTCTCAAACACCAGTAAAGTATTTTCTTCAGTTTTACATATTATTTTTGAGCGGGAAACCAAATTTTGATGAACCAACAGCTAAATTGTCAGGTTTAGTTTAACTGCTACTTAGAAAACTGGACGTGTAGCTGAAGTTTGTAAGATCCGTTTTGAGAAAAGAAAACCAGATTGCAAATAAAGGAGCTGCACAATTCCCGAGAGGGATGGGATAATTAAAAAAACAAACAACAAGAAAACAACCAAAAACCCACAAAACAAACACAAACAAAATGCCCACACAACCTTTAACAAGCAATATGGTTCAGAAACAGCATTTTTATGAATTAAAGCAACAGACTGAATGTGAAATGATTAAATGGTATTTTGAAGGGTATCATATTAGTACCTACTAGTTATGTAAATGTTCACCACTTTTACACACTGTTTAAAAAATGCTGCAGTTTTTAACGCCCTTTTTTTCCTCATCTAAAAATGAGCATCAGTTATTTGTTACTCATTATTTTCCTATTTAAAGAAAAAAACACAAACTTTTGTATAAGGGAGCCATTACAATGCTATATAATCCAGATGGACAGCCACAACACAAACATAAATAAGAAAAGAAAGCCCAATGAAAAGTTTAAAAGTCCAACAACATATGAATTATTCAAATTACCCAATAAAATGCTTTATAAATACAAAGCCTTCAAGGAGGATTTAATATTGGTGATTTATTAAATTTTCTGAGCACTGAAATGTCTTAATTTCTTTAAAAAAATAGACAAAAACACCTAGGTAGCTTCCTTTAGAGGAATACCATAACACAGAAAGCCATTTAACTGCAGGAGTTTAAACAAAATGACAAAATAATTCTCATGTTTTGCCAGTGACTGTTGTATCTACATTTTCCATTGTGAAACAGGACGGTAAGAGGATTTCATATCATAATTTTATTTTTCTTATGCAATACATACCAAATCAGCCATGGCCTTCATTGTTATTTTAAGTGTTGTAGCCTTATTTAAATGTTTTATTTCAAAAGTGCACTTTGAGGCTGAAAAACAATGCACACAAAGAAGTCCTACATTGTCTTCACAGAAAGGCCACCTGCAATCTTCACTGAAGTAATGTGAGATCGGGAAAAGAGACCTATTTCCTTGGATTTTTTTAAGATAAACTGCCTTTGTATACGCCACAATCCCCACAAACCTGTGGCCACTAAACATTTATATTATCCCTTTAAATCAATGTTGCTAGCAGATTAAGCCCTTTGAGTTTAGGCATGAAGGCTTCTTTACAACTACACACAGTATGAAGCTCCCTCCTACAGGGATGCTACAACATAACTCCTCCAAGGCGAAAATATGCATATTCCTTTACAATGCACTAGAGAAATCATCAGGTCATATATCTATATAACAATATGCAAAGCAGAAATTTCCACACATACACTTTATGAAAAATCCCAGTTTTCTTTTCTCAGCTCTGCTCAACTGATATAATGTGTCTTGACAGGTAAACTAATATAGTCAACTTGAGAGCAGGCTTCCCCTATATAATTTTTGTCTGTTCCAAACAGAGTTACAGACGTTTCCCTGCTAGATCTGTTACAGTAGCTGGGAACCAAGTGCAGCAAAAAACTGACTTCTGCTTCTTTAAAATACAAGATTGCTAATTTTACACCTGTTGTTGAGAACAAACATAATAAGTCTTGTAAGAGATACACCTTACTGTTCAGTTTCAATACTGTTACTGCATTTTACTGGTTTTGTCATCCTCTTTATCATCTAAAATATTTGCCATTAAAATTCATGTCCTCTCCTATATTAGGTTACATATCATCTGAGCTGGAAGTAGGCTGCTATGACAATCACAGACTTTTTGAACAGCAATGGCATGTCTTTGGGCAGAAAAAGCCTGGAAAGGAAAGTACGCATCAGTAGCACAGGAGACCAGCTCACACGTTGAATGAATTTGTGATGAATATCATACATAGGCTTGTACAGGCAGCCATGCATCCACTGTATCTGCTCGCTGCTTTCTGCAGTCCCCATCAGCCTCATTTAGTAGAGATACCTTAGATGATGATAATATCACTTGACATCACTAGTTTATGTAACACTTTTTTCAAACTCTCTTTCTTGCTTTAAAACTGTAAGTAAATCAGTGCAGAGCTCGACAGACTAGGCAAATATCAGAGTGGGGGAAGTAGTCTGTTTTAAAAACTGAACCCTTCACACAGTTTTTGAGGTCCTGAGGACACTAATAGTCCTGCCCATCTCCCAGGCGTCCCATTTCAGATGGGGCAAGGGTCCCCAGCACTTGCCCCAGCACAGTGCCTGTGCCCAGCCCCAGCCCATCCTGATCCTGGCTGGACTTCCCACACTGGTGCAGGACCTAACCCATCATCTTGCCTTGTAGGATATATCATCCCTGGGCCACCAGTGGATCCCATCGCTGTCACTGGCCCAGTTGGGGCACACTGGGGGACTTGTGGTCGCTGCCCTACTTGTGTCAGGGTCACTCTCAGCTCTATCTTGTCTTCCCCTTGGGGGTAGCACTGATCTGTGCTTTTTCACTCGTGTGTAACATTTGAGAACATTGAGAATATTTTTATTAAGAGACTTTATCGGAGAAAACAGGATAAATTCCACAATTTACAGAAATATATTCCTTTTGTTACAAAGGTGTCACTGATAAAAGATCCAAGGTGAAATTTTTGGTCAAAATCAACAAAGCAGTTCCTACCTTGTTATAAATGTGAATTAACTACAAGCACCTAAGGCTTCTCTATCTCTGACAAGTGGCCAGGTAACTGACAATCTGCAATGCATGCCTGTGCTCTCACACACACACACACACACACACTTTCTTGTTCAGGGTTATTTAACTGTGGTGATGTAACATGGAAAGCTGATTTGATATCATAGGGAAGTTTGGTATTTCCGGGGCAGGTTTGGGGAAGTGGGGTGGGTTTGGGGTTTTTTATTGTTTGGGGGGAGGTGTGGATTTGATTCTAATAAAAAGGTCGAAACTTCTCAAAGTTGTCACAAGAGGGAACTGGGAAAAAGTCCTTACCTCAGGTGGGGTTAGTCCTCCCAGCAGATGAAGCCACTGCCCAAGACTCAAATTTATCAATTTCTGCCTAGTCAGTGGAGTAACAAGAAGTCTGAAAGAAAAAGCAGCAGGAAATACAGCATATTTTCAAGAAAAATCTTGAAGTCATGCCATCCAGGCAGATTTTTTTTTTTTTTAATTGAGCCCTTTTCCCTCATAATTTTCAATTTTGACAACTTATCAAGATCCGGTCAAGGCATTTTTCACTAAAAATGGTGGACAAATCCTTTGAGAAATAGTAACACTTTAAGAGGAGTAACCTTTTATTCACTGACTCATCTTCCACTCCTACTCCTTGCCATAAAATATCAATAGGCATCCACAAATGTTACTTCTTAGGACAATAGTATGGGAACAGCTACATACAATGCTATTAAAAGGATGAGAGAAGAGCCAGGACAATATCAAGTGCATCCCAGCTGAATGAGACAGCTATTCCCAGACTGCAGTTTGGAAATTACCATTTAAGAGAATATCCAGCTGCATCCTTTGAAATCATAACACTATGGAAAATATTCCAGGCTCCTCCAAGACTAGAAAAGTAACAAGAGGTCTATATGATCTATTTACTCTTTGGTCTGATTTACAGAAATAGCTCTTGATAAGAGGCAAAAAGTGAAGCTATCCCACTCTTCTTTCAAGCACATCTTTAGATGTTGTCTCTCTATTCTCCCTCCATTAAGTGATAGATCTAAAGACTAAAAAGAAACTGAGGAAGTGGCAAGATCTAATGCCTGTTGGACTAAATACGTAAATTATCAAATCAAGTTTCAGAACTGGGAGACCTTAAGTCAGAGTACTGGTAAATCAAGCAAGTGATGAAAGCAGCATTCACCATCAGAAAGCATGCTGATTTTATCTGTGACACTCCTAGCCCTCAGAAGTCTACAACATTTTCCATATAAGATCAAAGAAAGTGCATTAATATTTGCATATGGTTTGCTGTATATTTCCCCCCTTCCACTAGCATCTCTCTTGCTCCCTAACTTCAAACACTGGATGATACCAAAATCTTTAAAGGAAACAAAAAACCCTCCACTTCAGATAACTAAAATGCATATTGAAATTAATAGGAATCATTTGATTCCTTCCTCTGCCAAAATAAAAATCAGACATTTTCTGGGAAAGAAGCATCCTTAATCTCCCAGGTGAAACAAGAGTAGAGAAGTGTGATTTCCTAATGAAAGCCTTTTTGTTATTCTCACATTTTTCTGCATGCATTTTTTGTAGTGTTTGTTTGTATAACTATGGATTGGCTTATGTTGTTTGAATTTCTTAAGCAAGCATCTTGCTTTTATTGTAATACAATTTTATGGTAATTAAAAAGAACTTGTCATACTTAAATATTTTCCGCATGATTGGCATTAAAACATTCAGTGCAAGGAATTAATGAGAGTCTTGAATTCAATGTGTCAAAGGCATCCAATTTTTAAAACCTCAACATAACAAACCCAAAGCACAGAAGTTATTTTGTCTGTGTAAATGATGTTCAAAAGCTTAGAGCTGTCTCATTAAAAGGTACTTTTTAATATCTGAGATAGTGTTACTCTTTATAGTATCTTGGCTCCATAATGAATCCACTCCTTCTATTGAGATAGCGTTCACATTTTTCAGTCAAGAGCAAACCAAACCTGGCATGTGTCCTGCAACCATTGAAGAATGTAAGTGGCTTTGCGTATGTGACCTCAGCTGCCTACCTCTACATTACACAAGTGAAGGGTCTTCCCCAGCCTGAGCGTACAATCCTGTTGCATTCCTTAATGAGGCTGCACTAACACACAACAGCAAGCACACTTCTCTGCCCAGCCTGGTTTTCATGCAGAAAAGAACCTCACCGCCCTATTCAGCAAAAATAGAGGTGCATCAGCCTAATGATCAACCACCAAACCAACATCTCAAGTCATGCAGAAGTATTGCAAACATAACGCAGAGAGTCATGGCAAACAGGAACATTACCATGATTGCTGACAGGAAGTAGAGCTACAAAAATAATCAGTTTTGGTCCACACAGGCTATTCATTTCTGGGTTTAACACTGAATATCCTCCCAACAGTAGGTTGCAGGATTAAAATAAAATTTTATTGATTTTAATCAAACTCCTTGAGAACAGTCAAGCTTTCAACTGTCAGCTACTTTCTGCCTGTCAGAATGACACATACTACAGAAAGTAATGCCAATTTCTCCTTAATGAAGGCCCTCAGCAAGACCATCCACAATACAGTATTTCATACCAGCTTCTGAAAGGTGAACCATCTCAAACAGAAGGCAAAATTATCCTAACAGAAAATCAAGCCACTTTTTCACTTTAATATTACACGTCTTACTGAGAAAATATGCCTTACAGGGTCAACGCTTATCACTTCACAACCAGCAAGCAAAGCACTACATTAAGACAACATCTCCTACATTTTGAACTTTTGGTGAGCACACCACAGCCATTAATTAATGCAATACATTGAGCCTTAGACTACATTGATCAATAATAGAAATACATATTTTCAGTCTCAATTTATTGGTAGAATTTATGTGCAAATATGAACAAAAATATACCAGCCAACTTCAATGACAGATCAAGGACAGTTCAAGTAAAAGTTTTTCTTTTAGAACTGCATAATTTTTTTATCTCCCTGCCTTCCAAATGTACGGATAATAATTAATGCTTCCTGACATTAAGCACACAGGTTAAATCGAAAATCCTATTACATACCTAGGAAAAATTAGCTGTGGAATGACATAAGACACAGCCTTCAGCTCCTAACAGTCTAGGAGGAGTTCATGTTCAACCATTCAGAAAGTCCAAATTATATATAATTCTGCTAAACTTCATCCTTCTCATGAATCTCTCAAGGATTGCTCTCAGGAGACTGGTAAGGAAGCAGGGTCATTGGGGCCCCTTTTTAATGTTACAGTAGGGATATCCATAGCAAAACAAAATAGTTGTAATGACTGAATGTGAAGAAACATAATGGGGACTAATGAAGTACCATATTTTTATGTTCTTGTTCCAAATCTGTTAAGCACAGCAAGAAACAGACTATATTTCCTTCATATATGAATGTATAAAAACACTGGTATCATATTGGAATATTTCCTGTGACTTAATCAGTAAGAAATGTTTGTCTTTTAAAAGCTGTTAATTCATCATTCTTTCTAAACTCCACATTTAAGACTATTCAGAAGTGTGTCACTTTGTAGGACAGAATTTCTCAATCTAAGTGAGTTTGGCAGACAGCTACTCTGCACACAGAGATTTAAGAACACAACCATATATATAAATATACGAAAGTTATGTATTCATACAAGAGAGGAGATTTAATACTTTCAAACCTATTTACAGAAAGCCATAGGAAAAAAAGCTTTGCCCAAATTCCTACAATGTAAACAGAAAGTAAGGATTTAGTACATTCAGTTAGATATGCTATTTAACTAACAGGCAGCATGAAACAAAAGTCCCGAATAAAAAAAACTTTTAACCACTCAAAGGTCCTTTAAGGCTACTACCCCTTGCACAGCCACCCAGAACAGGAAGGTTGGGCAGGGATCCTGGCAGATGCTTTCCCTACAGAAGCGCTCTTAAATCTGAGCTGTGGGTTTCCATGCCACATGCTGCTGCCGAGCATTGTTATGCTGGAAGGTGTTAATGGTTGCCAGCAAGTATGCCTCTGATCCATAGGAAATCACAGACTGCAAGCTGACGTGGATACCAGCAGCCCTTTGTTCAGAGGAATTAAGATCTTTAATAGAGCAAAACAGCTGAAACAACAGAAAGCCATGTGGGAAGGCCCAGGGGATTGATTGAAAACGTGGGGTCCTGCATTGATGGGAGGTGGATGTGTTGGTACATGTAGGCAGAAAACCACCAGGAAGCCAGAAAAACAGTTGTAGACTTGGCCCCAAGAACAGAAATAGACCTCCTTGTGTGCAGGACTGAATGGAAAAATTGGTTTAAAAGTTTGAAGAAAGAAAAATGTCCATTATTATTCATTTCTGCTGTGTTTAGGAAAAGAGGATACATTCACCACAAATGCTTTACAAATATAAGCAGCTTCTCCTCCAGTAACAAACCACTAAACCCTAGCTAGTAGAAGCAAGAAGCTGAAAACAACAGTTTACAGCATTCAGCTCACAATGAGAGGATTAATTTCTTTAAGAGATCGAAGGATAGATAGTTCAATCTCCCATTGTGAATGCCCGCCAGAACTGCTTGCTCCAAAAGCCAAAAACACTTCATTCTCAATGGTTGCTCCCACAGCACAAGCTTCTGTCTGGAGCAGCCTGTCTGTTTTTATAACTGCAAAGGCTGCGGTGAGGCCCACGAGCCTCCCGTGTGCCGCAGGACAAGCACATCAGTCCTCTTCACATGGAGAGCATCTACGGCACAGAGGCCCCTCAGCAGGGGCGGCTGCATCCGCTCCATCATTAGTCACATCCCTGCTACCAGGGTCTTGGCAGAAATTTTTAAGGACCCTTTGCAACCAGCTGTATGTTGCACCAACTTATACAGACAGTAGTGCAAATAAGATGAGAACTCATCTTTCATGAGTTCTGGGGTGTCTCTCTTGCCCCACTCCCCAGGTAGCCCATTTTCAACCCTCAGTGGTCCGTTTGCCAGCACTAGTGCAGCTGGTGAGCAGGCACAGACCCAGCTACAGACTGTGAACTGTTCCACCTCTTTGCATCTCAAGAGCACAGGGCAGGCTGGGTGTGAGGCACGGTGAACCGTCTTTAACCAGACAGATCAAGTAAAAATAGAGGTCTCCGTTACATATAGCCTTGGACAATCCAAGCCTCACACCAGGAGATGGTTCATAAATGAGACTGGTGTAATGAGGATGGATTGTTCCTAAATCAAGTCCTACCACAGGCAGTGACCAAAGGGAAAATTTTTTATGTACAATTTAAGTATTTACAGAGAGATTTATTTTTAAAAGTTTCAAAAGGAAGCGGACATCAACATTCAGAGGTACTTTTATAAATACCAGTATGAGCCCAAAGCTTCAGAACATAAATAAGCTGTGGAAAATTGGGCCCTTCAAATCCATGCTGCTAGTTAAAACCAAATGGTCCTAAACAGGAATACATTGCAACAATTTTTCAGAGTTGTTTGTTGTGCATCTAACATTGTTCCTCTGTACTGCTGTCACATGAAATATTAACAACAGCAGCAACTAAACATATACATTTGTACTGTAGTTGTTCATACTTGATACGATCATTATATCTAATCTAATGCCAGATGATGAACTTGATGTTCCAAAACTTTATTTCTCCCTGGTTAGATTCACTATGAAGAGGGAAGAGAGGAAAGAAGGGACACTGGTGAGCCCAATGCTGGATGTATTGTTGACAGCACAAGAACATGTTTATTTTTGTTATTCCTTCTGGTGCTCATTATAAGCACCACACTTTTGGATGAGTTATGGCAAAAGTGTCTAGCTATCAATAAAACATGGGTTTATGGAATCTGCAGCACCATGAGACATAAGTGCAGTAATCTCCTATTTACTGATGGCACATTATGCGACAGTTTTATTCAACCCTGACCATTAGAAAATTAAAACAACTTTGATCACTTTTGGAGGTTCTGGGCTAAGATTCCATTTGTAACTATCAATTATTTAAAGAATAGTTTTAAAGAGTTCTTAGAGCTTTTTAAAAAAATTACAGTAATTTAAGCAGCAGAGGCAGATGATTACAAGTCTTGAGCATCATATGGAATAAAAAGTCTGTATAAAACAGCCACATTGCCATCTACTGACAGCTCTTTATAAGAGGGCTTGCTTTTTTCATTAGCTGCCTGACTATATACTTAATGTTCTCTCTCTGACATACAGTTGTACAAAAAATTAGGGATGTATAATATATGTTGCTGAATACATCCTGCTGCAATAATCCTGCTTCATTCAAAACCATTCCAAGCCGTTCAGACTTTCAGTTATATACTGCAATTAGATACGTTTATTAATGTCATAATTGCACAGTATTTCACAGGAGCTAAAACTGTTTTCAAGAAAGTAACTACAGAAAGGTATGTTAATAAATCTATGCTACGCGCACAGTACACAGGGGCTTGCTAATAGGATTTCCCTAATAACAGCATTTATCTCACTGCACGTTTTATAATGCTAATCACTGGCAACCACAGTATTGTTATTATATATGCAAAAAATGGGATTTCATGTTAAGGACACATCATATAGATTAAAACAGCAGTGTCACTGATGCACCTGTGTATTAAAAAAAGCTTTTATCTCATCTTTACTAAAATACTTTTTTGGCCTAAGCCATGTAGTTGCACTCTAAAACTGAACCTATGCCTCACATCTGTTCTACTTCACTGTGACATGGGTTAGCGGATCCTAAAAATGACCTGTGAATGAAGTGATACAGCACTTTCTCATGAAAGCAAATATACCAAGCTGGGGTTTCCTCACTATTACCCAAGCAGCTCTATTAATCCTCTGCACAAACTAAAGGCCTGCCTTAGTTTCTCACTGCTTAATTCCCTGTTAAGAATTTCCGCATGCTCCCTGGTCCATGGCATAAGGTGATTTTTCTTCACCCTTGTCTCCTAATTGTAATATTCAAGTCTGAAAAAAGAAAACATCAACAACAAAAAAACCAACCAGGTACTGTATAACCTACAGGATTTGTGCCATTTTTCATACCGCCAAATTTGCCCTTCATTAAAGTTTCTAAAGCTCCAAATTCTCTTTAACACCTCTGTTACTGTCATTTCTTACACTCACTTGAACATACTCAAGCATTTTTATCACTCACTCACCGATATATATCTGTAATAACTAGAAAAACTAAGTGTCAAGTTAGAATGATTAGAATACACACAACATGAAGAGGAAGGCAGGCCGCTGCAAGGTAATACTGCATTTGGCTGAAATTCATTTTGTTTAGAGATAAATAAACCAACTGTCAGATTTTCCACTCTGCAACTTTCTATTTTGTCTTCTTTATCCAACAGTTGCTGGCAATATCATCACCCTGAAATCAAGCTCTTGTAACTCAATAAGCACAGAATAAACTACCAAGTCACACTTGTCTCCCTTTGTAAACACTCCATTTTTTTCTGAGAAACAACTATGGAGTAAAGAGAAACATATTATGCAAAGTTCATAATATCTCACATCGCAATCATTTAAAGAGAGCTTTCATGAAACCTGAATGGAGATCACTTGTTTAAGGAATAAAATAATTTCCCTATTTAACAAAGTAAAATCAAAGCTGGCATTTGTTTACAGAGTAAGATACCTGCTACTCTAAAACTCAAGGTCAATATCAAATCTCACAAGTTTTTCTTAAATATAACAACTCTCACGACTTTTCTTCATAAAAAATAAGGATAACTATTTTCACTACAGAGAATATCAACAAAAAAAAACCCACAACCACCTGCAAATTTAAATGTAAACATATTTTGAGCAAAACCCATGTAAACCTAGTGAGAAAACTAACATCCTTTATTTCACTGGGATTGTGACTGAGAAACTCACGAAGATAAAATATGAAAGCATAGAACACACGCAGTACTACTTCTGTTAGAGAGCTCAAATATGGATTTCACAACTTGTGTTGAAGAGGTTTTGGTGGGATTTTCTTTTTGTGTTTTGTTTGGGGGTTTTTTCGCTTGTTTTAGAGTTTTTGTTTGTTTTAAATAATGTGTAGTTATAGATCTCACAGAAATAAAACAGATCAGGTGGCCAAAAGCTCTTAGCCAAAGACAAAAGCTACTGGTTAGCTGTATGAATTTCCTAAACAGAATCACCTGAAACTTAGCTACTCATCATGATCAGACTCTGCTTCTCCATATAAGAGGGTGATGAGCTGAAATGGCCAAGAAGTATGCAAAGAAGGAAAACAATCAATTAATGCAGTTCAGAAGTGAAATTACTTTGTAATGCAGAGAGCACACAGCAATGATAAATTATTGCTTTAACATTGCAACATCATCTGTTGCACACAGCCTGCAGGGTTCAGATCTGGCCTTTGATCTACATCATTCACATTGAAAAGAACAAGGTAATCCAGATACCTATTGGACCCTCTTGCTTGCACAGCTTTAGAAAAGCTATAAAAAAAACACTCTCAAAAAAGCCATTGCCCATTGTTGGTTTTTGGGGTGGGTTTTTTTTTTTTTTGGGGGGGGGGGGGGGGGGGGGGT
>WKFP01014361.1:2064358-2137859 GCA_011057875.1 Pterocles orientalis
AAAAAAAAAAAAAAAAAAAGGTTCTCTTTCCACCAAGTGTTTGGCATTTTGACCTTCTATACTTTAACTTTTCACAACTTGTGTTTGTTTCCCAAAATCTGCCTTTAAAGTAATTTGCTTTTACTGTCCTGGAAAGCATAATGGAAAGAACAATTCCTGCAACTTTCAAGTTCAGCCACAGCCTCCACGACATTATAGCTCAGGGTGCTCCTCTTCTGAGGAGTTTCTTGTGTCTGTTACATTATAAAGCCTTTACAGCCTTCTATTACTAAGTGCTTTAAAAGTGGCACCCTTCTTAGTGCATGCTCAGCTGCCTAGAGAAGCTTTAGACCTTTCTTTTAAATAGAAAGGATGGTTATCTGCAAGCATTTCTGAGAGGCTGAGTTCAAGTATACATTATAAAACTGAGCCTAATAAAACCAAATTACTAACATCAAAGATTCCAGTTTCTCTCTTCTAACAGTAGCTCCCATTGAGAAATCACCTTCACTGCCAGGTTATAGCTGGAAAGTGGCAGCAATGGGAGGAGGGATACACATCAAAGCTAATGGCGAGCAGGGCATCTGCATTCCCTTTGAAGTCCTTCTCCATTGTTCTTCTCCAGTCGCCCAGGAGGGCAACTGAAAACCAGTACAACATGGGTGGCATCCTGCCCAGGCTGCTAACTTTTGATGTGAGGAAAGAAAACTCTCTGGCAAGCACAAACAGGGCTGCACAGTACCAACACTCTGGGTAGCCTATGCCAGAGCTTAACCACCACCTTTCCGTGCACCTTAGTGAAAGGCTTGTACAAGTTCCTCTGGCCAGGCCCAAGACGTTGGCCACTCTACCACTACACTTGGAGATTATCAGTAAGCACCTGGTATTCTTCTATACAAGTATTTACACCTAAATTGCTTGATTCACCAGTTATGACCCCATGTCAGACTATTTGTTTGTTCTTAATTTATGTGTTGCACTAAGAACTGAGAGTGGTGAGATCCTGTGGGTAGGGAGGGGGAGCCTTTCCTAGGGATTACAGGAGCAATCTGAGGAAGCAAAGAGGAGCGGAGCATGGGTAAAGCAGAAAGTGGGAAAGAGGAAGGTAATCACCTGGGAGCCTGAAGCTTGCAAAGCCTGGGAAACTACTAAGACAGTCCAGGCTGCAAAGTGGCAGAGTCCAGAGAAACTGCTGGACCCAGAAAGCCAGGAGAGACTGAAATCAAGCTCGGAGGCAAAGAACCTGCCTGTAAAAAAAGAGTTGACAGGGAGCTGTTTATAAACCCTTTTTACTCCTAGTCTCTCTTTCACATCAAGATTCACATCTCTTTCACTTCAAGATTTATCTGTTCAGAGGGTTGGTTATTTCAGTTTATACTCTAATAAAACATGGCTTTCAGCTTAAAAGCCTTATTACCTTCTTTGGGGCGTTCACCATATAGAAAAGGAATAAACAGGTACGGGTCCTGTCACTGACACATTAAGCTTACTTAGTCAAATTGCCCTTATAACACTTTTATTCACACATAAAATCATAAACAGGTAAGAGCACTGCATGCCAACTCTTCCATTCCTAAGAGGAAAAACTATTTTAGCAAAGTTCCTTTTTATGCGCATTCAGTACTCACATTTTAAATATTTTATATGGACTTCTCTATTGGAAGTTGAGTACAGAGAGAAAAATAACTCAACTAGACACTACTGACACACTGAAAAAGAAACTTGTCATAGCAAGGCAATTTTAAATGTCAAAGTGGTACTAGCGAAGAAAAAAAAAAATGGGTTAGGGGAAACTAGCAGCTTGTAGGCCATCTTTTGGAAGCTATCGACACACAAACCATGTTGAGCTTAATGTTTCAATGAACCTGCATGAAACAGAATCTCACAACTTTCTGGTTTTAGTGCAATTATAAACAAACATATTCCTATATACTACTTGGCTAAGCAAATGATAGTACAACTACTACAAAAGGAACATTTGAATATCCCTAGACATAACCACTCAGTGGGTATTAAAATATAGGTGAGAATTCAAATATTTCAGACAGCCAAACCCACGCACAGATGGTAAAATGCAGAAGCAATGGTCACTGGATGACAAGATATGGTTTAGAGCCAGCCCTCACCTTCTGGTTATTTAAATTCCGGTAAAAACAAGCAGCACACAGTAATAATCCTCAAAGTATTTGGAATGGAAAAAGGATTCAATGCATAGACAGAATTTTTTCCCTACTTCAAGTTATCTCGCTGGTCTTAGGTGTCTGGCTGTAAAGAAACACTGTTTCTTTTTGAAGTTAGTTTTCTTTTAGACCATACAGGAGTGTTTTAAAGAGAAATTCAACTTATTGGCACATTATTGAACTTCTCAGCTGACAAGAGAGATCTATTCTGAACCCAGAAAACTTTTTTTTGTAGGAATCTGTCAAAACCATGATGTGCTAAAGACAGAGTCAAAAGACATCAAGGAAACATTCACAAGACTCTGACTGATGTCACTCTACAAATACGAACTATTATCAAGGAGCAAAACACACATACAGCACAGCTTCCAATCACCAAAACTAAACCAAATTTCAAAAAAAGTTGCCTGTTTCACTGACACATTTCCTTCACACACTTCTGACAAGAGATTAAGAGCAGTCAACCTGATCTGAAAGGGCACAGCAAATGATACTTTCCTTTAGTGAACAATTAACTTGCACAGCAGGAAGCTAAAGCCATCAAAGCACATCTTGCTGCCATTTGCGGTGAAATCAACAGGCAATGTGAGACTGATCTGAATACTGAACTGCTCCTGGTTGAGTGCACTTGGTCACACACTGAACAAATGAACACACTGAACAAATGAAAACAGCCACCTTTTTTCAAAGGCTGTTGTCAGACTTCCAGCAACATCATCACATCTACAAACATTTCTTCCTGAATGCATAACTTCTATTGACTTAGAGATGAATGAGAAGAAGCGGCCCATTGCATCAGTGGAGTGCTGTTTAGGTCATTCCAGAACAATCAGCAAGTGTCACTGGCACATATGAAAAGGCAGTGTTAGAAAAACAAAGCTGATGATGATAAAAAGGAGACATAAAAAAACAGAACAAAATGTAAAACAATAGTTCTATTAAACAAATCTCTAGTTTAGACTTTTGCTCTTTCCTAGTAGTTTGGAGACTCAGAAAGATTACGCCCCTATGTCAGGTAAACACTAATGCTACACAGAGCAACAGCTCTTCTGTTTCTTACTACCAATCTATAAGCCTCCTTCCAAAGACTACTGCTCTAAATTATGAGCAACGACCTCCAGCGGTAATAGACTAGTTTATTCTAGCTGAGTATCAGGTCCTAAGTTCTAGAAATGTTTTTATATCACTTTGAAAGTGCAACAACCAAGACACTTCCATACATTTGAACGAATAGCTAGTGTTAATAAATAGCTGAAAAATTAGAATTAACATTGGGATTACTGAATTTTTGATTTTATTTTAGGTGGGGGGTTGTTTGCTTCTTTTGTTTGTTTTACAATTTCAAGACTCAGTTTGTAGTGTCTCTACGCATAATTTTAAGTCAAAATGATCCAAAAATACATGTGCATTAGAGCCTATCCTGAAGTATGGAAAAAAAATATCCAAACTCCTTACATGGAAAAAAATTTCTGACAGGTATATAGCCAAAACTAACCTGTTATAGTGTTTCTTCCTTCTACTCCATCTATCTGAAAAGAGGTGGCTTCTGAAAATAAGCAAAACTGTCCCACTCTTCTTAAAACTGAGTTTTGCCTTATTGGCAGCATTGTCTCCCTCATCTTGCATCTCCTTGTCTACACGTATCTGCTACTTCATGCACCTACTTAGACTGCTAGATACTTTCCCATCAGCTGTCTTCAGTTTTCCTGTTTGACATTTATCATCATCTTAATTCCTGACCAAACATTTCAGAATGCATTTTTAAGCAAGTCATAAGCCAACTCAGTGACCACTGGAAAGAGGTGCTGCTCCTACACCCTTCAATCCCTCCTTCCCAGCAACATGCTTCCATTCTTTAATTTGCAATAACTTGGGCACTCATTAGATTCCTCCGAGAGTCAAAACAAAAAGAGAAAGTAGGTCCAAGTATCTAGAAACAGGAGAAAAGGGAGGCCCAACCAACCCCTGTTTTTTTGCCCACTCAGCTGTTTGCAACAATGCGCCCTATACACTGAGATAACAGAAATAACAAGAGCTTGTGATGGAGGGCAGGGGAGTGAAATTTATTTATAAGTTTGGGTTTTTGGAAGGGGAAAATTATTTCCTTACATACGGAACATCAGTACCTTGATTTTGCACAACTATGCAAAAAGATGTATTGGGAGTGGTGAACTGTGATCACGGGTAGAAATGAAGAGTTTAAAGTTTGTCTGCCATATAAGATGTTCGTGTATCTCCTCAAGAGAAAAACCTGGCTGGATCCATGCAACCTAAAATTCCCTTCTGTCTTTCTCTTGTATTATCTACCTACAAGCTTTGGAGCTCTGTACCACCCCTTTCTACGACTTACATGAAAAGTTTTAGTCTTCTGAATCTTTACTATTTAAAAATATGATAAACGCACCCTTAGCCATATAACATAACAGTCTATTTCGTAGCGAGGAAGCACAAGCCACAAGGAAAGAAGAAGATGGATGCTCTTCTCCCATTCTGCCTCTGCTCAGCATGGAGATTCTTCAGCAGCCTGTGACCATCACTGGTATTTTTCCTTTTCTCCAGTTCCCACTTTGTGAAGCCAAACCTGGCAAAACTGATTTTCTTAAGCCTTAACGAACCACTGATTTAAATTATTTCCATACCAACAGCTGCACACCAGCATTTAATGGCTGATTTAATGATTACCCTACCTACTAAGGAAGTTTTGGGGGTTGTTTTAAGTCAGATAACATATGTTAACAGACATTTATGTTGCAGAAAAGTTTGTAAATAATACCTGCAAAACAATTTCATTATGTCAGAGTTTCTAGCTGGTCAAGACTCCCCAAACCCCTGGTCATTTTATAAGAAAATAAACAGGAAATATTTCTTCATCGTAAATGAAAAAGATGATGAAAACTATCCCCATTGCAATTATGTTGAAATTTAGACTGGATTGGATATGCTGGTACATTAAACGTGGTAACTAATGAAATAAGTATGAATAAATGTCGGTTAGAACAGCAATATAAATTACTAGAATGGATATCTTGAAAATCATTAGCAAAAGAATAAGTAATACAAATGTATGCTATTATTAACCACTTTTTGTAATGAAACGATAAATAATATTTAGAGACTTGGTACCAATAATAACATTTCATAAAAATTGGAAAACAAAAACGAGACCAGAACATCAGTTTTCTAATTTATGATTGTTTATCTAAATAAGTATAATTTTTAGTTGTACCCTATTAGTCAGAACAAAGACTTCCAAGAAAATGGGTGAGTTTTATTACCCAAAGCAGAACTTTTGTTCATTTGCTAGAAGCTGTCTGTGATTAATTTGGTATATAAACTCACAGAAATACAGACAGCTGCAGAAATATGGATTGCTTTGTAAGCACAGAAAGCAAACCAGAGACATGTACCACTAAAACAGTGAAATTATGAAAGCTTCCTGTAATATCATATTCAGGCACCTACCACAGAAGAACATGAAGCCTCCAAATAACTTTAACATAACCAGATATGGAGCAAATGACCAGCAGATTTTGATATCTACCACTTTTCACACTTCCTATGAAAGAGGTGGGGGTGGGGGGGAAGGGTATTGTTCTAACAAAAAGTGAAGCATCTTTCAGTTCTTAGAGTCAACTGTTCTCATCATGATGACACTTGAACACTGATTTAAAATGTTTGCTATGCCAGTAATGAAATCAGGAGGATTTTGTTTATAATCTTCCTTTGAACTCTTGATTTAAATACATACATAAATAGATATATATTTATATATGTGTGTATTTGATGGTTTTGATCTACACTCTTGACAATTTGATCCCACTTTACTTTGAAGATGGTTCAAACAATAAATTTCTAGCATATGCTCCAGCACCATTATTTGCACAGGAGATCCAGAACTACTATCAAAAGATGTGTCATTCTAATGTAAATGGAGACAACTGTTTCAAATTGATCCACACTTTCACACAAAATAATAGCACTCAAATGTTGTAGACCCCCTTCAGCTGCACCAAGTTTTTCATGTTACAGAATCCATTAAATCTGACAATTCATTGTTTTCCAAAATTATTTTAAGAGGTGAGCCAAGTGGCAATAGTGATACAGGAGCAAATACTTGAAAGTTTTCCAAACTATTAACTTACTATTGAGCCATTTTCATATAACAAACATACAAATCTCTCTATCAGTTCAGATTTTCTCTAGCGCCCAACTCCAAACAAGATTACTCACATATTTGTGTTTGTTTTTTCAAAAGCTGTAGAGTTCAATAAACTGCATTCCTAGAATTGCAACCTGTTTCTGAAAAGCCAACAAGCAAGCATGGCCTTCAACCACTGCCATAAGGTTTTCAAAATGTGATGCACACATTAAATAGCTGTCTTCTGATAAAGTGGACCTTGCTTGCCACTGCTGTGCACCGTGTTTAGTGCTAAAACCAGATTTGACATCTGGTCAGCACAAAGTGATTGTGACCTTGTATGAGTGAAAACAATAAAATAAAAAAGAGTTGGTGAATTATGGTGCTTTACCTCTACATATTTATTCTATATTATGAGAATTTGTATTTAACAAAAAGGAAAAAAAATTAAATACCTTATAGCTACATGCAAATATTAAACTATAGTCAGACCATAGAGAATTGGTTGCAAATCTCCTGCAGGACAGGCCTGTTAGGGGGATGGGGTGGTTGAAGACTTGACTGCAAAAAGAAGCAAGAAAAGAGTTTACACGAGAGCCAACTTTACTTCAAGACTTCCGATACTGTGTTGCAGAGAAACTAACATATCACCCGCCACGTGCTGAGGCCTTTGCTATGTGTTCCTGAAGCTTAAACTCAGAGAGACAACAATGGCTTATGAATTACTTTGTTGACAATTTCACTTTTGTAAGACTGCCTTCTTCAGATTTTTCAAGGAAAAACTAAATTCTTCATTTAATGTTTTATAATAATATATTTATGTGGCACTATTTCTGTCTTAATTTCTTACATCCCTTTTTCCCCTCATACTTTTGTGCAGACAAACAAATTCCCAATTTATACATCCACACACAGACCATTTATCTCAAACATCTTTTATTCCCCCCCAAAAAATTAGATGTGGAAAATTCTTCTTTATGTTACCCAGCATAGTAAAAGCAAAGGCAAAGCAAGCCTGTTTTCTCACAGCGTGTGCCTGAGCAGTTCTGAGGACAGCAGTGTCAGATCATTTACAGACACTGAGAACTACAAGGCAGTGGTGAATCAGTAACCGTAGAGCATCCCTGAGCACAGATCAGCTAAATCTATTTCATTTCAGGCTAACCTACACTATGAAACATGTAATTGGTTTTGCCTTCTGCATTATTTCCAATGTAACTCAGATTTGCATTGTAAACAAATCAATTTGCCACTTTAATTGTTTAGCTCCGAGTCAATTTACAGGACTGAGAGGGCAGACAAAACATAACAAATGGCTTCGTGTCCGGATTTTATCACAAGGAGCTGAACTAAATAACTTATGAGCCCAGTCAGTTCCATTGAGTTATGAACTAGCTCTTCCTCCAGAGTAAATTAAAATTCTTATTGCATACAAAAAGCCTAGTGAACACATTTTATTACTGTTGCAGGGAAGTGCAGAAATAATGGAGGTAGAGCTAAGGTAAATACATAACCTGATGCCTCTCCAGTGGGTTGTTTGCTAAACCTTGTAATTTTATGCACTGGTGTTTGAATATTGTATTTTCTGTCTGTGTATTCAGAAGGCTCAGTAGACAAACATAAGTCGCTGAGACATGGCAAAATTAGAGCTTTGTGATGACAGAAGAAGCTACTGTAAACAAAGAATATGTCCTAAGAGCAATGACAATTTTCTGCTACATTTTCCAATAAGCAATCTCATCCCAATTCAGGAACAATGGGTATTTTAGTTAGCATTTGGGAAAACAGCAGAGAGCATAAACTAATAGAAACTAAGTAAATGGTAAAATTAAAGAGTGTAGATAAAATGGAAGCTGACATTTATTCTATAGTAGAAATTCATAGTTTTAGAAATATACACTTATATACTTACAATGAACAGAGGAACATACTACACTTCATATTATTACCAGAGAGCAGGGCTGAAGTCCCTAAATTGGATAAGCACACAAAGAGGAACATTTGTCATCTGCAATATGGAAGTGAACTAAAAAAGGCGACTGCACCATTCTGAAGAAAAGTTAAGAGAAAGGCAACAGGCTAAAATTCATCCCCTCATGGCAAAATTCATGCTAATTTTAATAGGTATAGGGTTTTGTGCAAGGAAGAAAACTTTTACAATAACTGAAATGCATGGGCTCAGTGATACAGAGACAGAACAAGCTTAAACATTATTGCTTGTCAATTAAAAAAAAAAATCTGACTTTTGAGCAAAAAAGGGGCTATTCCAACATATTTCTTATTTTCTCCAATGATCAGATGAGCCTGCTGCTATCCCATGCACAAAAAAAACAAAGTACATTCTAAGTTACTAGTTAACAAACGTCAACTCAAGTGAATAAAAGAGAAGCGCTGATTTGAATCCACAAAGGAGCAAGACCAGTACAAATAAAATATTGAACACAGGAAGATCTTGGAAGGGTCTGGACAAAATTTCTAATCTAATTTCTGATGCTAGCTCTTGAGAAAAACATGATAGCAATGTTACTAATGGAAGCCTGAAACACAGAAGAATCACTATGCCAATTCAAATTGTACAACAGAAAGCAAGCTAGGCTGTAGATGACTTCAAAAATAACTAAACTGATCAAAAAGAATGCATACTAAATAAAAATATCAAAATTACATAAGAAATCAAGTTCTATTACATAACTGCAAAACACACTTTAAAAGATTCTTGCAAGTAGAATAAATTAAAAAAAAATAAATAAAACCCAAGCAAGCCTCAACAGGAAAGAATGCTACAGATGCCATCTGAAAGTGCCAGCATTCCAGGAACAGAAAGCTTGCTCAATTAAGGAGAACATGAAAGCCTACACAACAGGGAAGGACCAACCTAAATCAGAAATTATAAGAACTAGAAAGGGATTTGAGGAGTGCCTTGTAAAGAGTTTTCAAACATAGTAAAGATTTGAAAATATATCAAAAGAAGTAGTCAAAAAGGGACTCAGAGTGACAGTTTGACAACAAAGCTGTAAAAGATGTACTTGAGATGGCTGATGCCATAGCAGAAAGGCTTAGTGACTGGTTTGCGTTGGTGCTTCTTACTAAAGATGTTGGAGAGACCCTTGTACTCCACTTATTCCTTGTAAAAGAAAGGACAGAGGACCAATATCAACTTGGTATAAAAAAGCACTATTCAACCAATACATAAATCAGATGTTAAAGCCTGGAGGGCCCAGCAGCATGCACCTGAGCACGCTGTAAAGCTTCACACTGAAATTGCATTACTGCTGGCCAAGACGCGTAACATCACCACACGTACAGACAGCCACTGTAGCAGAGCACAATGCAACTCTCAACTATGAAAAGGGTTCAGGGAAAGAACCTGAGACCTACACACCTCTGAATCTGACTTCCACCCTGTTAAGACAGTGAGGTCTATGATAAATAAAAAGAGAATGTGAACAAGAAAGAGTCAAAATAACTGCTGTAAAAGGAAATCCTGACTTGCTAACCGGCTGAATGTCTTCAAGAGTATCAACAAGATTACAATATATATATGAATTTTCAAAAAGTACATTAAAATCTTCTAACACCAAAAGTTATTCAAGGAACTGAACTGCCATAGGATTGCAGGCAAGTTTCTTTTACAGACTGAAAAACAGTTCAAGACCAAGAAGAAAAGGGTGGGTCTAACAGGTCATTTTTCAGGATGGAAGAAAGTCAGCAGTGGGATCCCCAGGGATTACTGCTAGGATCATTTTTATTCAACTACAGTCAATATAGTTAATGTTAATTTAAACAATCTATTTAAATTCACCAGTGACCTGTGAAAGGACATAAACAGTGGTCAGTCTGCCAGCAGCAAGGAATGCCAGCAGGATCTTTGCAAACACAAGTGAATGGGCAAAAAAGTAGGAAATCAGTTCATTATTGAAGAACGTGTTCAGGGAAATAGTCTAAGCCATACTTATACAATGCTTGCCTCAGGAACAGAAGTCAGACTCAGGAGGGAGATCTTAGGGTCATCCTTGCCAAATTCTTCTTTCTGGACAAACTGGCCAAATGTGCAGAAGCAACCAAAAAAGGCAAAGAGACGTTGGGTGCAAACAAGACAAAGGGATCCATGTCTTTCCACAAATTCAGTACAGATTGCAGTGCTGGTCAAGGTCATTTCAGAAGGATGCAGAGGAGCTGGGAAAAGTACAGAGGAGGCAGCTATAATATGCAAAGTGATGGAGTAGCTGTCTTAAGAAGAGAGAGTGCAAAAGACTGGAGAGATGTCTAAAGTCCCAAAGGAGAGATGATAAAGATTTACACATTCAGGCAAGCAATATGCAAAACTGAATTTCTCCAGTTCTTTGCAACCCCACAACTAGGAGACACTTGTTGAAACTAAACGGGGATTCATTTTAAAAAGATAAAAGAAAGCACTGCTTCACATAGTGGATATTAAACTTCTGGGATTTACTGCTACAGGAGGTTGTGGAGGAAGACACTATCAAAAAGTTCAGAAAGTAATTAGACAAATTCCTAGACACCAGGTGCATAGATCAAGACTCAAAGGACTAAAAGGATATAAATTAATACTAAAAAGCAGGACCTTTGATGTCCCTGATACAACTCCAGGCATTAAGGAATAAACCACAGAAAGGAGGCAGGCTCACACACTTTTCCCCTAGGTAACATCTCTTTGTGTCATTGCTGAAGACAGAATACTGGGGCAGAAATTTTCTTGTCTGAAGCAAATGTGTTTAGAGAAAAATACTTTGTTTACAAATTTAACTTAAATTCTCCCTACATTTTAATGAAATTCAGAAAAAAAATCTGCAATCCATTTTAGGAATTGGAGCACATACTCTAATACAAACAGTCCCATTTCACACTGGGCACTAGTGATATCATGAACATAGTGAGTCACTGGTGACACCAGACTGGTTGATGTTTGAGTTTTGCAGTGGGTGTTTCAGAACAAGGTTCTGCTGGCTTTGACACATCCCACTTCAATGGTGGGATGAGAAAGAGCAACCTTAGCAGGGTCCACCACCACTCTGCTAAGTGTTTTCAGAGTCCTCATCAAACCAAACGTCAGGAGGTTCAACAAGAAAGAGAGGCAATAATCCACCAACTGACAAAATGGCTATACATGAGAAAATCAATTAAAAGAAAAACAGAGCACCAAAAAAAACCCCCAAAACAACTTGCCAACTTCCTACACACAGAACCATAGACAGGGACTTCTTTTTGTTTGCTCCTGTTCTATACAGATTCTAAGACTCCATGAGGCTCGCAGGGTTTGACTCTGTACATAGAAGCAAAGTAAGCTCTCACGAAGGGGTTCAGGTATAAATTAAGGTGCCCTGACAGTCACACACACCTTGCAACCATAACAGCACAGATGAGATCTCAATTCTGGTGAAAGCTCAGCCTTGTCTAGAACTTGCTCATAAAACTGGTCTGAGGAAGGAAATCTGTAAACCCAAGAAGCCCTTACTATAGATTGTTCATCAGCCTCTGGTCTTGCTTCTTTCATAGAATCAAAAAGAGGATACTCTCCCCTGAAACAGCTGGAGAGTTTGGAAAGTAACCTGTGTGCACAACAGTTTTGTCCACACACTCAGGAAAAGTACTGCTGTAATCTAGGACTGTAAAACCCACTCTCTGCCATTCACTTTGGTCACTCCTGTTTGGCTTTGAAATTTTTAATGAACCTACCCATGTCGGGCTGGTCTTTCATTCTTAGCAGCTGATACACAAAGTCATGTAAGCTGTGCCTATACTAATTACTTCAGTGTTTCCAAAGAGCTGGAGTAAAGGAAACTGACATACTGCTTCAAAAATCCCAGATGCAGCATCCATGGGAAAAATAATTATCTCAATAAGGAAGAATCTCAATTCAATCAGTTTCTATTCAGGCCTCACTCAGAAAAATTCAGCCTTAAGTATCAAGCCAACACCAGGAAATGCTAAGCAATAAGCAGGGATTACAGTCTCTCAAAAGATACTTTTCAGTTCTCAGGTGGCCTATTAGTCATTCCTCCCAAGTCAAGATTTCATATTTAACTATTTTGAAAAGATCAAAGCAGAAGTTTCTTCATCATTTTTATCTTGATAGCAGTTTGCATACCCTAGCACCACAAATCCAGACATGGCATAAAATGGATGTTATTTAATTTCCTATCCCAAATTTCCACTTTACATCAGGTTTTTTTTTTTCCCCTATAGCCACAACTAGGAAAAGAGATAAAAACCACCACAAAGAGGTGTTCTCCAACCACTACAGCTCTATTATTACTATATATTGTATTATCAATAAAAGGGACTACAATACCTGGTATTTCTAAAGGAGAGTCAAATAAGCCCTGTTTATAGTACAACCAGCAGCAAGATGACTTCACTAATAGGTAAAAAATTGCCACCCTGATTGGAGCCAGCTGCCTAGCAAAAAAAATGGAATCATGCATTGATGTTTTGGAGCACTTGCTTTTGTAAAATGTTGGCTGGGTGCAGCACCATTTCTATGCAGCTCTTCTGTATACTGCATTTGAGATGAAGTGCTAGCTTCCATCTTAAAACAGCTGTAAAGTCCTCTCTGCCATCAAATCATATAAACTGGGATTTATTTATTTATTTTGGTTTAAATTAGGACAGTGAAATCTTCCAGTCCAAAATAAACAGGTATGCCAGTCCACCATTTAACAAAGGAGTCTTCACAAAGACTCAGTCAGCTTTTGCATTTATTCTACTCTACTTCAATTAGCTTATACTAGATTTGCAACAACAGAAACATGGACGCTTTCTGAGTTCCGCATCTTGATGTTCACACAGCCCAATAAGGGCAGAGGGAAGGAAAACAGAAAAGAAAGGGCACTTATTTACTCACTCCTTGCCACTCTGCAACAGCTCAGGCCAACTGCCTGCTGGCAGACTTTCATTTCCCAGGTTTGTAACTGCTTGCCCCAGTTACATCTTTCTCAGAGGCCACCCACTTCCCTGCAAATGCCTAAGCAGAGTTATCAGGTTTGAAAGGCAAGTGAAGGGAACAAAAAGCACCAAGTTGGACTGACTCTCCCCTCACACCCCTACCTGAATGCAGATTTTTATCTCTTATCTAAATAGGACTTGCAGGTGCACAGCTTCCCCTCCCCATTGGGGCTTCTTCATCCCTCCCACAAAGAGATAACAGGTTTGCTCCATCCCCACACAGCCCTTGCAGCTGGCAGTCTGATGAAGGACTATGAGCTGTCCTGCTGCAACCTCTCGTCTAGCAGGCTAGAACCAATGTGGGTATGCCTCCATCTATCAGGAGAAACAGGAGCTTCGGCATTTTCACAAGGGAGACCGACAAAACAGAAGAAATACACAGCAAACCTGTTTGTGTCTCACACACGCTTTAGTTCAGGCTTGTTTCTGGTCCCCAGTCCATGCTTGAAGTTTGGTTTGTCACATAGATATTTTTCGTTGCTCTCTGAATAATTAAACAACAACACAAAAAAAAGCACTTTGGAACTGTTCATTGTAGGAATTTCTAGTTTCAGCAGATTTCTTACATCTGAGGACAAAACCACAGATGTCATTAAAGTTCTAGTCAAGTGCATGAGTAAGTGGCGCAGGCTTCAGGAGGAACAAACAGTCCTCTGAAACAGGGATATAGTCTCTCAACCACAGCAAAACATCTTTTCTTTTAAAAATGCTTTCTTTCAAATACCATGATATGCAGACATATGTCAGTGACATTACAGGATTAAATCAAAATGAAAGGACAAGATAGCCTGAAGCAGCTACACTGGTTAGTAATTGGTAAGGGTCAAAGGGGTTACAGATGTGCTGCTGGCTTTCCACGTGCACGGCTCATGGTTGCCAGTGGAAGACAACTCCTGGCAAACCACTCACTTTTGAAAAATTTCATTTAAGAAAACAACTGTTCTCAGAAAATGTGGCCAAAAAATGGGCTGTCTGCTCATATTATTATTTTAGCTTTCACAAGTAAGTCACATGAATTTACAGCTTCACAGAAATAAAAGATTTCTTAAGAAAAGAGAGTGATAGTGCTCTGCATCTGTGGGCCAGATCCTGAGCCCTTGTGTATATACCCTGCTGGAGACCACAGACTTCATTTTGATCTCCAATTATCAGAAGACTTTCAGGAGAAAAGGAGCACGGTTTTGGAGTGCTGTAGCCCATCTTCTTACCTCATCTCTCCTTCTCCCTCTCACTGTTATGGTATCGGCACCTTTACCATAACAACTCTTTCCAGTGCTAACAGAGACCTGCAGTTTAAGGACATTTATTACCCTCCTTTCACAGGAAAAAAAAAGCTGAAGCACAGAAAAACCTGAGACTGGCGCAAGGCTCACCAACCATAATGGAGGTGAGCTAACACAGAAGATCCCACAAGGGGCTAGAGGCAAGCACTAGCAGTTCTGCACGCAGTTAAAACACACAGGTGCAAGGCCTCGTTAAAGCACGACTTAAAGGAATTTCATGCATTCCTTACAACAGCAAAGGAATTTTACCAGAAAATTCCCAGATTTAATAATGAATTGGATCACGTTCACTAAAACTGAAGAACCCTGTTCCTTCTACTATGTGTCTGACTGGCAGCAGTGACAGAAAGATGAAAGCAAAACGCAGTTAAATTCCAACGCAGGTCATATAGAGAGGCCAGCTTCTGTGAGGAGCAGCCGGGGCTGCCCTGTGCCAGACACAGCCGGTTCCAGCCGGTTCCAACCAGCTGCCACAGGCCGTGGCTCAGCCCCTCGGCAAAGAGTACTCCAAACATAAGAACACCACACAGGCAGCAAGGAGTGACAAATGGGTGAGAAACAGCCCTGTGAAGAGCAAGGCCATGCCTGGGCACTTAAAATGAATAAAATGAAAAAATAAACCAGGACTGAGGTTATTATTTTGCAGAAAAAATGTGGGGAAGAGGAGAAGTTTCAGTTGTGATTTTACAGTCGCTAGTTAACACACTGGACAAGCAATTGGAATCTACGAAAGAAAACTCAAAAAGATAGAAGGTAACTTGAAAATGTCCCAGCTTTCCTGAGCTTTTAGGAGATCTAAACACACACAAACAAACAGGGAAATATCATATTTTCCGTGTACATGAGAGAAAAACGTGGAAATAAGTCTTTTGCAACAGATAAGTTACCACAGACTTTTAGATGAAAGCAAGTGAGACTCAGAAGCAGCAGAGTACGATGTTTCCGTCCTTTTACCTCCTGTCAGGTCCTTATTTTGTCCTTTCGTCCCACACCACCACCTACAGATCTCTGCCACCTCTCTACCCAACCCAAAACCAGCAGGTGCTTCTAAGGGCCTGATACTGAACCTCGCACTCTCCCTACTCTTTAATTTTGTAGTCTAAGGTTTATGGGTGATTTTACTTGTTAACAGAGAACAACATCTAATAATTTATTACATCCTTCCAACCTAAGATGCAGCCACCCATTGGCAGCTCCTCCTCAGACTGTCATCACCAGTTCGCCACAAGGAGAGAGGCTACCCCTCGAGATTCATCCGTGCTGCAATCAGTCACCGTACCACAGGCACACCTAAACAGCTTCTTCACAGCTAACCCAGGTTCTGCTAGCAGAGTGGCTGCGCTAGCACAAAACTCAGCGCAGGATGCAATACTCAGCTGCTCTGGGTCAGATCATTAGCTTTCTGCACTGGCAAAAGCCTGCGGGCTACTTTTCTTAAGGCAAGCAAACCATTTCTGCACAAGCAACAACAGTCACAGCAGGGACTGCAATGTAGATACACTCCAAGTAGCCATACCTGCAAAAAATTTCCCCTTAGAGAAAAAAGGCAATTAATTCCCTAAACCAAAACAGCTCCCTGAGGAGCTGAGCAGAGGTCAGGAAGTTTTCTGTACTTTAATGCTGTCCGCAGCACAATAACATCAATAAGGAGCAAGTTCTCAACACCTGCTACAGTTTCAGAGACATTTGTGTGCACAGAAAGAGAGTTTGCAAAACCATTCTAGAAATACGTTTATCAGCAAACTAGCAAAATTGCTGCAGACTTGGAAGGGACAATGGCATGAAGACCAACTGTTTAACTTCTCTACTGTGGACACTCACACTGGTAATACTCTCAAAGGCTGAAGATGATGACAGGAGTGTTAGACCTCACCAGTGCACATCAAACCACCTTTACACGGGCAATTTTTGGTAAGTTCTGCTGGAAGGTGCAGAGACAAGAGAGACTTTACTGACTTAACAGAAAGAACAAGTCCATGCGTTCAAGCACTTCCTCTGGATGACAAACACTGGACATACCTTAAAAAAAAAAAAAAAAAAAAAAATCATACTAAGGGCAATGACTAAACAGTGTAAAAAAACCCACTTATGCCCAGTTTAGTGATTGTTCTCTGTGTTGCTGGAGCCAGGTATCTCATACAGTTGTCACCGTACAAAAATAATTCTAATGCATATAACAAAACTTGAAAAGATTGTCTCAACACAGTACAATACACAAGTAACTGCAAAGAAACAATTGTGTGGTTTTCTGCCTCCTGGGTAGTTAACACTGCTTTTAATTTCATCTCTGTCTTTTCGAATTATCATTTGCAAAACCTCATGACCAAGAGTTTGCCCTGGTAATAGCTGACTGTTCTCTTTGATATCATCACTCCTTGCTCTTTATGGACAGGCCAATATTCATTGTGATTAGCAAGGGACAGCCCTGTCTATCCAGATTAGTCATGAATACTTAGCAGTTCACTCCATGTATCCTCACTAATTGCTGAAAAAGAAAATGTCTGTATTTCTTTTTTTAAACAAAAAAAGACCATAATTTTCTCTCTCCAGGGAAGACAACAATGCTACACTTGTATTCATCGCAGTTGGTGAGAATTTATTTTCATCAGTAACTCCAGGAAACAGTACCTTATTGGTCAGCTTTTTTTATTTTTTGCCCAAGATTGATTATTCCATGAACCTCTACTAAAACACTGTTTCCCAAAAAAAGACTCAGAAAGGTATTAATTAACTGAAAACTCATATTTATTCCAGTCCTTATGCTGCATGATCACACTTTCCTAGATGATAACTCTAAGGAAAATTTAGTGACAAGTCCTCCTACCTTGGCAATGAGTGTGGGTGAGAATGTGCGTGCCTAGTCCTACAAAAATATGAAGGTACTATTTCTATTCCCAGTTTAGCTCATGTTCTTAAAAGAAAAAAAAAACAAACCACCACACATTTAAACAGGATACAGTTGCATCTTCCCCCATATTTGGATAGCCTCTTTTGTGAGAAATTTGTTTTTTCCTCAAAAGATAAATAACTGATCATTTTATAAATGTTTCTTAAGAGACATTTTTTACATTAGTTGGGTTTGGGGGCTGGGGGCGCATTTGTTGAGTTTTTATTGATCTTTTATTGAAATGTGTCCATAGTAATCTTCCTGGGTTTGTTTCTGATGGTGACTGACATGCTTAAAAGAAAGCATGGTCTATTTATACCAACTAAAATGATACTGAGCTGATACCAACAGTGTTTTAAAAGATTTTTTCATACATGACATTTTACATCTTCATTGTTTAAAATTAAAAAAAAAATTACACAATATGCAATCATTTTATAAATCACGTACATACCATTTTTCATAGGATAATTATCGTGTCAGAGAATACTTTTTTCCATCAGATTTTTTTTCGTGCAATGAAAGAAAATTTGTGTACGACAGAATTCTAAAATTTTACCTGCCAGAAAAGTGTTGTTATTAACTGATACAACCTCCTCCACCAAGCCCGCAGTCTGAGACAGCTCCACAACACAAACCAAAGCACAGTGAGCGGGGACAACTGAAGGATCCCCTTCACAAACACGTACCTTATCTAACCTATAGCACTTAAATAGATGCTCTCACGACAACAAATTAAGCATTTTGTTTCCATGAAAGTGAAGTAGACATGCACAAAATAAGTCAGGAAGGTTTATGAATCAGACATGAACATCAGCTGTGATGTTACTGAGGAATTAGGCACGTTCTCTCAAGACATTTTTTGCCTTAGCTTTGTGTTGAACATCTGGCAGACACAGCAGAGACGGGACACTTCTGAAACATCCTCAGATAATCAATACATGAACACCTAAAGGAACATCTAAGGAGGATTTGTGTGTCCTATTTAAAGTCTTGACCTGGAGCTGTCACCATTTAACATTCACCATAAACCATTTTGATTGCTATTGTCAGAATCCACATGGAAGACAAGTCATGCAAGTGGAATACTTAAGATCTTTCTGCAGCTCTTCTGCAAACCAGGTAATGAAATCAATTTCCAAATTAAGTAACCTCTAAATTAATTTCTGTACAGCCATTAGTGTGCTGCCACTCTAGCACCTATATATTACTTTTCTGGTATTGTTACTTTGTTCCACAATTTTCCAGGAGACATTAATCCTTATTCCAGAGCCTCCATAGCATTATCCAAATGTACATTATTGTTATTGATTATACAAATTGCCTATGGCAATAATTTATAAAGATGCTGGAAAAACTTAGCCAAAATTCAAGGTATTGAGATTTTTGCAACTCTTTCCATATTGATTATAATAACATTTTTCTGCACTCTCTTCTAGAAATCTTTCTTGTTTACACTAGATCTGATGCTGAAATACTAGCTGTTCTATAAAACTTATCTAAATCACATGCCTTCTGTCTAAGAATATATGCAAAAACTAAATCTGTGCATAGCAACTAACTGTAACAGGACGTTAAGTCCACATACACGGACTAGCTTGAAGAATCAGGGCCCCAGATTTATTAAGTGAAAGATCCCATTTTTCTAATTTATATCAGTGCCCGTAACACCTTAAAAACATTTTTCCTGTAAAATCTCTTAGAGCTTTCTAATCTCAGGCAGTCCTAAATGACTGAACATGAATTAAATACATGAGATTTAAAATAGATTTTTTTTCTGTCAATCTAAAACATCTTCTGTTCATCTGGAAACTCTTACTTAAGGGCACGTATCTTCAGCTTCTTTTTTTGGTTTTTTTTTTTGCTTTTTTTTGTTGGGTTTTTTTGAGTGACTAAGGTGTAGTCCTATTTTAAGACATTTTAATTGTCAACATTTTGATCATCAGTATGCTATGCTGTAAATTCAGGACTAAGAATATCTGAAAATAAAATTCAGTAAACAGAGGTCAGCAACGTCACTTCTGAACTATTGTTAACAGTAGGCTCATGCTGTACTTCTTGCAGGAGAGAGAGATGGAGTAAATGTGAGACATATGCACACTCCTACTCATCTGTCACCAACTATGAGGGTCTAGATAAAAATAACGGATGCAGTCTTCAACTAGCTGTTGACAATGACATCCTTCTCAGGGCTCAGATCCACTAACACACACAGACAATTCAGAAGCCCAAACAAAGGCGTCACATTAACAGTCCAGGTGATTTTTACTCCTATTATTCCTCCAGTTATAGAGGGAGGAAGTTCAGTAGGTACAAAGTGGATATGCAAGACTGATATCATATTATTTTATTTCTGTTCCATCTGCAGAAATTAAGCTATGCCTTAACAGCAGATTATACATACAATCAAATGCCCAGTGCACACGTGCCGAGACTACTCCTGTCTCTAGAGCAGTCTAAAGGTATTCTTAAGCTAGGGTTTCAGATGCAGGTCTACTTAAAGTATGTTTCCTCTGTTGTCCTTTCACTAGCTAGGGTGCAACTCTGGTGGATTTGGAGCTGTAGGGGCAGCAGGAGACCACAGAGATCTCTTGGCCGGGAACAGCTCAAGGAATGCTCAGTACAATAAACTCTTTCCCTTCTTTCCTCACTATGCCTTTTCTTTCTGCATCTGAGGGGAGAAGGTCACCTCCTTCCTGTTGCCCGCACACACAACACACACATTTATTATGTTCAAGACTTCTGCACAGGGAGTACAATGCTCTGTTTGTCTCACCAGCTGACTCTCATGCTGGGAGGAACTGCTCCTTCTGACAGCTCTGGAATCTAAAGGTGATTGGTTTTTTCTTTTTCCTCATGTAATAAGACTGGCAAAGTGCCATCTGGCATCCAGAGGTCTGATCTGGGATTTAGGTTCCAATTCTTACACAGTGGGAGAGTTCCAGTAACACTGGTAGGTTAGAAAGAGTCAAACAGAAATCCTTGTAAGGCAATAAATTGCCTGCTCACAGCCTGGAGTAGGAAGGAATACATCCCGTGCAGCTAGCCATTCCTTCTGTCTCCCTGCTCCACTCCTGATCTGGGGCTTCTAGTCAAGGCCTCCTGGTAGACTCACAGATGTAGATGGGGCTCTGGCCTTCACACTTACCCAAAACTTCCTGACAAATCAAGAACCATTAGGACATCTCTGAGGCAATCCTGCCAGGTGATTTGGACCGTACATTCAAGTCAGATAGAAAAGGTATAAACTACAGCATCCCTATGTAACTCTTATTACCTATACCACAGCATGTACTGATGCAAGCAAAAACTGCTAGTGACAAAAATCACTTTGTGTTTCTATAGTTCACTAAAGTGTCCTAGAAGTGAAAATAGATTGTTTCCATATGTATTTTGAGACCTTTTCACACAAATTGAGTCACTTTAAATTAAATTTAAATAAATACATAAAAATAATCTTCAAAATTGACTCCAGTTTCTCCTAGGACATTTCATGATTTATCTTCAGGGCCAAAGAAATGATACCTGCCCCATTACAAAATCCCAAAGGAAACACGATGCTCCAGTTTTTCACAAGGAAAACTAGACAAGGTCACATATACGGAGGGAATGAGGGTTGGAAGGAAATATATGGCTATGACAGACTAAGTAACTAATAGAAGAAACTACAGACTCTAACCTATGCTATGATTTTGCAGTGTTGGCATATGTCACTTATCTTGCTGTAAAAGATGAAACATAAATCTTCTTAATAATGAAGAGAGTCTAAAATTCCCTGGGAGTCAGGCACTGTATAGCAATTTGCGCTGCTCGCAACGGTTTTAAATATCTTCCTCCAGGTTAGGCTCTCATAATGCACAGCAAATTCCCATTCACTCAGAAGTGAATGTGTGACTCGAACCTAGTCTGATTCTAGTGAATTCATTTCTGAGACAAATGACCCCATTGAGTATAATGGGTCTGTGAAGCTGCCTAGAGTAGAACATATGAGTAAGTAAGTGACTGCACGACTGAGGCCTGAGACATTAAGAAACATACTGCTGCTACCCAGTAATAGCATCATTAATGCAGCCATTTATTGGTTTATTTTTACTTAGAAGAAGAGAAAATTCATTGCCCTTCTGAGAGCACAAGAAATCAATACATTTTCAGCTTTTAATAACATGATCTAAACCAGTTGCTATAGTCTGCAGTGAAATCTGTTGTGGGTATATGACACCATTCGTTCTCTCCACAATATTATTTGCATTTTAACAGACACACAGAAACTTCAGTGAAGCAATAATTAAATCTCTGCTATACTGCCTAAAATGAAAACTGCATACATTAAGAAGCCTAAAAAGTCATTTTAACATCTTTATTGTTTTCATAGTAAATAAAACTAAGAGTCACCAAAACGTATGTATACGACCACCAGCTCACAACGACATCAGACCTCATATTAACAGGATGTCATCAACTACACTTGGGCTGTAAAAATGCCACATATCACATGCACACAAATCCATGAGGAATCAAATGCCATACCTGTCTAATGGACCTGTTGACATCCTATTTTGGGAAGATCCACTGTTACATATTAACACTTCTGCATGTCATTTTTTCCTGAATACAGGTACATTGCAAATGGGGAATGGCAGAACTTAGGACTTCAATCATGATATCAAGTCACAAGTTCCCTCACCCAAGCAGTAAGAACAAGTACTATCTTGGGAAAGACTTAATTCCAGACTTTCAAAGTGAAAGAAGCACCACTGACTCAGTAGGAAGAGCTCTTTCAGAAACATTATGCCTCCAGGAAGGAGGGCAGTACTCCTTAAAGTAAGACAGACAGGGCTAAGTAAGGTCAGTGCACATCACCATTCCTGGCCACCAATGCCAAAAGCCTGAAAAAGTAATTTGCATTTAATTTCATTTGAAAGTCACATTATTTATTATTATTCTCACACAAGCTGGGCTTGTACTCACAGAAACATCATGGGTGAATCCTTGGGAGTTCATATCTGAAACTTTGGCTTTAAGGGTATTCAGTTTTAAAAGCTGAAAACTCACAAATACATCAGTAGTATCTGGGCTCACCTGGCTTAGAAAAATAATTAATTTGCAGAGATATAATTCAAAATAAATAGTTTGAAGAACAATCATTATTTCACCAATTGAGTAGGATCTAAAAACCTTCTCCAAAAAAGGAGTGCACTTAGCACCCACTGTTGGCAGTGTTTTTTTCTTGCCCACAGCTTTTGTTTTCGATTTACAGCATGAGAAGGTATGTCTTTACTTACATCAAGTTTGTTCCTCCTTTCAGTCACACCAGATCAAGCTTATAGATGTTTTACTTATACCTCATATTTTACCCCTATTTTTATGACTCTCATATTACTTCAAGAGTCCAAGAGACTCTTAGGCTCTTAAGGTCTCTCAGGTGTTGGGGTTGTCTAAGAGCTGCTAAATTTTTAAAATCTTATAATTAAGACCTGAAACCTCAGAGAATGCAATTGAACAAGTTCATTTTGGCCACTGTACCAAATTATGAAATTTCCAATGCTGTAAGCTTCATGAAAAGCAAGTCTGTGGGAGTCCACATGGGCAGAGATTGTGCTATAGGAATATACAGAGCCAAGTAGTGCTAAGAGGAACTTAATTCAACCAAACACAATGAGGTTGCTGGTACACTGCCCAAGCATATATGTACTACTATTTTTTTTTCCCCAGACAAATTAAGAATACTGCACACCATCAGTTTGCAACTGAACATCCCTCAATCAACCAGGTTAGGTAGAGACATGCCCAGCATGTCAGGTTCTGTGAATTCTAAACCTTGGTGCCAATGAGGTACAGAGAGGGGATTGCTGCTAACACAAATAGTGAACCACAGGCACTGAAATATTTGCAAATATAAAATTTAACAGGTATTAAGGATTTGAGAAAACCAAGAAAATATAGCCATCTGATGCTTCTCATCTGGTGGTTAGACAAGGGTTTGTAAAGATAGTTAATTTGTTCCACCTGCCTTTGCAACTTGACAGTAACAGTGGTTCTCCAGTGTGGTACTGAATTAGGAGACATTTTGTTTGTATTGTTAGAGCCTTAATTGAAACAGTCAGAGAAATGTTTTATTACAGAGAGGGAAAGGACTTCTTTAATAAGGCTCTAAGGAGACTCAGTTTTAATGATGCTTAACACAATGTTTAAAACCACACAGTACATCTACACACTATTTCTTGTTAAATGTTGGTTATTTAACAGCAGGCTGGCACCAGATTGCCTTCTGTGGATAGTTAGGGCTGGCTCGTACAAGTTCTGACAGTCTCAACATAGATGAAAGACAGCGTCAATTTTAATTCTTACAGTATTTCACTTTGACACTTTTTTTTATACTACTATTTATAACTGCCATGTGAAGATCATCTGTTAAGTGTAAATACAAATATAATCAACTGCTAAGCTATGTCCTGACATCACTTGGAACACTAGGTGTGAGACCAGGATTATAAAAAGTAGGTATATCAGTTCCTCATAGGTGCTTAACACTCAGCGCTTTTGACATGGATATGAAAACACAGATACAGAACTCTAGCCACAAAAACTTAAACGTTAAGAGTCAGCAGTTGGCAAGCATGATACAGAAAATCAAGTTTAGTAGTATTTTAGTAATTTAGCATATATTTACATGGTTGTTAAGAATACCAACCTTTGATTAGGGTAAAAAAAAATCCCCACTGATTTGGAGAAAGCCTATTAAAGCATGAATTTTCAATTAAGTTGCTTAGCCACAGTCCAGTTATATTTCAAATCAGTTGACAACCTTTATTTTTCTAAAATTTTTTTCCTCCCTTCTTCTACTTGGGGAATTTTCACATTTTTACTTGGGATGATGCAGGGAGGTTACTGTGGAGTGGTTGTTTGGGTTTTTGGGGATTTTTAAATTTTTCCTTAAAAAGGACACTGCAAAACTTGAGTAAAATTAAATTATTTTTAGAACTGTCACAAAAGACTGTAGAAAGAGAAGAGTTTAAGCAGCATGCATTGAGCTCAGATGAAGAAAAGAAAGAAATTTTTTCTGTAGAGGATTAAAATAGAAACAAAATTAAATGTAAACCATTACGAAAGTTACAGAGCATTAAAACTTCAAATCCTTCCCTTCACTGGCAGAGCTGTGGCAAGCAACTTTTAAAGCAAACTGTTTTTAAAAATCAAAACTGTCTCATTGCCAAAATATACTTTATCTAGCATGTGACAACTTTTATGTATATGGAGAACATTTGACATACAAACAAAGAAGAGGTGAGAGTTCAAAGAGTAATAATATGTCAAGGACTGAAAAGTTTAACTAAAGATACTCATAAAAACAACAGCGACAAAATGCATGTAGGATATTTCTACCCAGTCTTGAACAGGAAAAAAAATACTCACAGAGTTTTGCGTTAGTTCTGATTTTTCCCCATAGCCCATTTCTAAACTGCACGTACACCCTAAAGGAAATGGACAAAAAAACCCCCACAAATTAGAAACGTTGACACAGTGAATCAATCATGGGGTATATTAGCAGTGATAAACAAGGTTGTCTAATCAGAGCATTAACCTTCAGGAAGGAGGTAGAAGTAATGAAATAATCTAAACCCCCCAAACACATCAGTTGGTATGCAAATCTAATAACCAGTTACTTCATTATTGATGCTGACATTCCTTTTGTTGCTCCAAGAGGGGAATTTGCATTTTGTGGTAGAAGAACTGTCTACAGGCAGTACATAAAATGAAGTAGAACATCTAAAAAAATCCCACCAATTGTCAAACTTACATAATGAATTAAACACAGCACAGAGTAATTAAAATAAACATCTCAGTTTACATAACCAAGGTCAAGGAAGTACTTTTTATCATGGTTTCTGGTGAGTAGGAAAAGAAAAATTCAATCACACATATTGAAACCAACAAACACTTTCCAGATAACTAGGAAATAATTTTTTTAAAAAGCCAAAATTTAAGTATTTCAAGTCTGGAATATTTGTAATGGAAGACAGAAATGTATGGAAGATGGAAAGCAATTTCAATCTAGAAGCCCACTTGACCATGTAGCATAGTACTAAGGCAAATGCAGTGTTTCCAAGGACTCTGTACTTATAAATACTGAAGTATTTATCAGTGAAAGACCAGAGCTTTCTGGATGGGCCACGTGTCTGTAGATGTACACCCAAATGCAATGAGCTCTTACTGAAAAGCCAACTGAAAATCTGATTTGAATTTCACCAAGTATGTAGCAACATGAACAAAATACAGAGTAACTGAATTAGGATGAGGATAAAACCTTTCATTTCCACTTTTTTTGCATTCTTAAGCCAAACATTTAATTTTCCACACAACAACTTCACATGCAAGACCTACCCTTTTCAAGCATTACTGTACTCATACTCACATAAATACACACCCAGATCAGAAATAAGAACAATACCCATGCTCCATTATTCCCTCCTTTCAAAATGCCTGTCTTTTGTAGCCTTCACATCTTTTAGTGTTTGGTTACTTTTTAAGTTATCCCAGCAATGGATTCTCTGTAGCTATTCTGTGGCTGCCATTCCACATCCTAAACAATTTCATTTTCACCCACTTTTTTCTTATTTGCTATTCACCTTCCTTCTTTATATGTTAATTTTCTATAGTTAATTTAACCTTTTTATTTTCATTATGTTGCTATGATCTACATTTTAAATTTCATCTCTATTCAAGCATTTGAGATGGTTATCATATCCCTTCAGTTGTTATTTCCCTTACTATTTCTCCTTTTTTGGCTCTTACCCCTCACCAAATAAATAATCTTCCATTGAATATTGCCTGCATGAAAAGGGCACAATCAGACCGTTTAATCTTTTTCAACTAATTGGTCCCTTCAATCTCCAGTCTCTTTGGTAGCTTTTTTTTCCCTGAATTCCTTCCAGCACATTCACATTTTTGTTGTGCCAGCTCTGACAGGGCTAGCATACGTAGGCCAATACATGAGGGTTTACATATCGAAAAACATACATGCAAATGGTGAGTACAAAATAGGATGAATTTAGAACAGATTTTAGACCAAATAACACCCCAGTGCAAACCTCCAAACGTCCTGGAATTAGACTTTACCCTAGGAAACAGCTGGAAGGGATCATGTGGCAATATGTACCCATCTTGATCAGCAGAGGCAATATAAGAACAATACCTGTTTAGAACATACGCAGAGCCAATGCGAACATTTCCAAAATTGTAAAACTATCAGACACATGTATACTTCATTTGTTTAGGACACTGTCTCAGATACAACATAGAACCCACAGCATTCAGATTTGGAAATGAGACAATACACACACTGAGAGATGTTCTTGTATCAACATACATTGAATTCGAAGCAGGCTGAAGGACTCCAATTCGAAGGGTTAAAATAGCTTATGCTGTCAGGTAGGGAAAGAGGAAATCACCTTCTTGACAGTCAATTTGACCAATACAGAAACCTAGTGCAATACAAAACCTAGACCAATACTGAATCTAGTACAAAATATATTTGGAAGAAAATGTGGCTGAAAAAACAGCTGATAAGCATAAACTCTTCCAGAGAGGATAGTTAGTGGCATCTCTGTAATCACAGACTATACTAAAGTGATTTCTGTCTGAATATACCAAAAAAAAAAAAAAATCAAGCTTAGTGTTTGCCAGGTGGAATTTGAATCCTAAAACAATATCTGCTCATCATGGACAGTCTTCATTTCTGCATGCCTGACCTTCTCATACTGAAAAATTAATTTTGCTAGACATAAACAAGCCTTTTACCATACATATGCTCCACCTTAGCCTTGTGGCACCTCCAGGTAATTCTCCATGCTGATTTGTTCTAGTCTGACATCTCTGTGTGCTGGGATTTAGGTTAACCTTTTATGCTTCCATAACAGATGCTTCATACACTCCAGTCAGGGATTTTGTTAATTGCTTCTCCAATGGTAAGGACATCTCAGCTGCAAGGGATTAGGAAAGAATCAGGAAATCAACAACAGGTAAATTAGAAGTGGATCAGACAGTTTCCTACTGGAAAAAAAAAATGTAAATGTTAAAAGCTAAGTTTGATCCTCATGTTCATGCATGCTTTCAAAATAGGATTTGTCAATTGCAGATGCAAAGCAGCTCCAATTTGCTATTAGTCACTTTGTCTAGTTTACATTCTGAAACATTAAAACTGCATAAATGACCTGCCAAGTATTGATGTAAGCTTATTGACAAAACAGAATGCTTCACAGTAAGGGCATCATCTCACAAGGCTCCACACAGTGACTCTGTAATTACTGTTTCAGCCTCTGCATATCAGATCACTGGTATACTGCTCATGATTCACCAAAAAATAAAAAGAAAGAATTAGCTGATGTAAGTAGGAATAAATTATCTGAAACCAATAATCTCTGAGAACTCACAAAAACAGAATTATTCTAAAATGATCAGTCACACTTTCTATTCTAAGGTTTAGAAATAATGACTAAACTCAGCAATTTCTTTAAAAATTCATTAAATCCTTTTCCAGTAGTGAATAGATCACTACTGCATCCTCTAGAAAGCTAGGGCAATACCACAAAATAACCTGAAAAAAGGCATAAGAGAACAAGTTACTTCATGGTATTCTGTGGAAAATGAGTAAACTCTCATATTGTGCAAAAGACGCATGCATACTTAAAAGCCGGAGAACATCAGAATATCTAGCCAAAGCTTCAAATTTGGGCTGGGCAGGCAGAACTGTTAGTTATTTTGCAAGTTGGGCGGGGGTAGGAGAAGAAAAAACAAGCAACAGAAATGGACACCAGGTATAACAAGACATGCATTCCTGAATTACATCTGTATTTAGTTTCTTCTTGACTTTTCCACTTGCTACCCACTGTCCCTGTCAGTCTACTCTTGCTTAGCAGTTTGCATATTTATGTTGGGAATATTTTCAGTATGCTATTCCTTGATACAAAAATCAAGTTAAAAAAAAAAAAAACACCCCCAAAAAAACCCACCAAAATCTTAACTGCTTTTAATCATCTGTGAAACATAAACAAGTTTATGCAATCTTTTTGGAGTGGATATTACACTGATCTCATCTACTGGAGAAAACAGCTCGAACTTGGTTGCCAACAATCCATGTTTGCCTGGTTTTGGTTGCTTGTTGGCCAACCTAGGGCAATCTGAAACTACTACATAAATCTGCCTCAGACATAAAGGTTTATGTGCAGGAGGCACAAGTTAAGGACACAAAGGTTTCTTTCAAGCTCCTTGCATAGGAATGACCACTTTGAAAATGAACTCTGAAGACTGACTTAGTTAAGGAGCTACGTTATGAGGAATCACTGCTCTCTATAAAGAGCAGGCGGAATCTGGCACATAAATGTGCACACTTCAATAATCCATCATTTCAGTATCAATAGTATTATTTATTGAATCAGGCAAGCCTTGTTCAGTTGCTCTATTTCAGAAAGTTTTTATTCAGAATTCCTTCAGGTTTTTACCCCTATTAATATTCATCTACAAGAGTGATGTCTTTAAATACCATTAACTGTCCCACTTCATCCATAATTTATGAACGTCTTCTTAACACAAAATCCATAGGTATCACTTGTTGCCCCTTGACTCCAAAAATGAAAGCCAGAAAAAAGCTGTAGTGAACAGCACAGGAATATAACTGTCATTTTGTGCAATCTCAAAGAAATCTGCAGTTTAGACAAAGTTCATATTTATTTCACATCTGAGACAAAAGGCTATTAAAGGCACCCTGTGGCTTCAAATCCATTGTATTTACTTTATTTACATTTTGACAATGTCTGACAAGGTAAACCTCTTAAGAAATACTGTATCACTTGTGAGAAAGAGTGCTGAATCTTAAGAAAGCAAATATTCTGAGACATTACAAATGGTTCCCTCAAAGGGATTTTTTTTTAAATTACAGTTGTCAATCAAAAATATGACTTTGTTCTTTGTTATGTGAATGAAGAAAAGTAAAGAAAGCGTTACTCAAATAAGGATAAACAGGAGACTGGATAATCAGAAAGAAGACAAGTCTACAAATATGGCTAACAATTTTTTAGAACAATTTCCTAATGTGCACTGAAGTTATTTACAAGTTAAAGGATGTCATTCCTGTTGGCGTCTTCTAAATCTAACCAGCAAATTCAGTACATTATATAATGCAGATGACAACATTAACTAAATGTTAACATTAATTTTGAAAGACAAGGAAGGACATTACACGAGAGAATGAGCCTTCACAATTCTAGTGTCCAACATAAGACTGCATGTACACAATCACATATGTAAAATACTAGCACATAAAATAAATATTTACCCCAGATGAACTTCTAGTTTTATAAATGCATAAGCTCACAGAAGACTGGACTCCGCAAAGAATCCTAGGGTCCTTCCCATGACACTGGGAAGCCAAGCACTGGAGGATCCCCTGACCAGGAAAGAGGGATGAGCCGTAAGGAGATAGCTCTACTAAGGTCTACTCGTAGAGAAGCTTAAGTGCAAGAAGAGCTCACATTTTGATATGCTCACACAAAATTTACCATTTAATTTGCTAAAAAGAACAGCTGAATGGTGTAGCCACAAATTCTTTGGCTATCATACCATCATATTAAGTGGTACTGCTTTGGTAGATCAAGTAGCTGTTTCCTCACTAAAGTGCCCTGTTTTCACTGCTGTTGGATTTAGGCTATCAAAAGTAAATAATGGTCTGTTACTCTGAAGTTTGCTCAGTGTTTCCCCAAAGGCAATGCTTAATGACTTCTTGTTGAAAAGATTAAATGTAACATTTTTTCAATCTCTCTCAAGATAATTCTTTTTTCATTTCAGAGATGTAGCGATCTACCTGACCAATTTGTCAAAGAGGCATACTCTGCAGCTCACACCGAACAGGAACAGACCATAACCTGGAGGGCTATCTGTACAGACACACACACGCACAGAAAACCAACCAAATTGTTCCAAGAAAGCGTGCATGAAGTCAGTTTGTGTGATGTGCAGTGATACCACATCCTATGATATGATTAGGATTGACCGGTTGATTTACTTTAAAAGTAAAAAACCCACACATTTAAGGAAGCTAGTATACAGAAGTTACCTAAACTGAACTTGCCCCAGGTTCCACCATCTGATGTGGGTATAATACTTGCAATGTGGATTTGTTATGTGGTTAAAATCCGGTTACAATTGAGTAGTGTTCAGACAACAAACAAACAGAAATGCATAACCAACTGAAATGCAACTGGCTGAGATGCAGACATTATACTGGTCTCTCCTGCTGTTCATCCATTCACAGCGTCTCTTAAGCACACACGGTAAGTGCACAAAAAATTAATTGTGTTATTCATTTTGATAGAGGAATAGAAAGCAATTTTTCTCCCCATATAGTAAGCAGAGGGAGCATTTACCTTGGCAGCATCACCAGGTACAGAGGTTTCTAGTTTCATTACTGATCACTGCAGTTCTGGTGTGAAGAATACCAGGTGTCTGCAGCCAGCAGTAAATTCTAGAAAACTGGTGGGAACTGGGTCAGTTTAAGTGACCCAAGTGCAGAGAGATGAACACCAGTGCTCCAATATCCCTTCATGTAACTTTCTCACTAATTCCAACAGATGCTAAGCAGATCCTAGAGTGCATGAAAACACACATTTGTAGAGGTACAAATCTATTTTTTCCTCCTTCTGCTCCAAATTTTGTTTTCCCCATCCTTTATATTCTTCCTCCCACCACTATTCATTGCTGCACGTTCTCCTCTTTATATATTTTACTTATTACTGTTTAACTGCATACCATTAGAGACTCAGTCCCCAAGAGCTCAACTGTATTCTTTTTTTTTTAATATATCAGACCTCATCTACAAAATGTATTCAACACTCAATAGCATGACTGTCACTCTCACAAATGGTCTTTATGTGGCTCTCTGCTACACAAGACAATGGTCTAGACAAATTTTGTCCACCAGGACTGGACTGAAACCTCCAAGCTATGTAAACTCTCTTTTTAATCACTCCCCGCCCCCCCCCCAAAAAAAAAAAAAAAAAAACGGGCCACCTGCTATTGTTCCCTTGCTTAACACCTCTCCAGGCTCCCAAAAACAGTACATGACTTTGAGACATTGCACATCTTCACAGCAGCCCAGTAGGTAAAATTAAAAAATCTACCTTTAATGCCAAGAGATTACAATTTAATAGTGGCAAAGTTGCTACGACACAAGGCTTGATACTGGTTTGCCAGGACTGCAGCAGTAGTTATGGGCAGACTGGCTCTGCTTGCACTAATATCAATGTAACATGAATATGTCTAAACCACAACCCAAAAGTATGCCAACAGCTCTTGTCTCCATATCTGAGCAAGGTTTACTTATCTGGGTTGGCGATCAAATTCAGCTTCCATGTGATCCATCTGAAGCGGGAGGTACATCATCTGCGGCTGAGGGTCTCACTCTCACAATTGCACTCTGCTGCACTGGCCAGGTAGCAGTAACTATGCCTACACAAAATGCAACAGCACCTCTGCATTGCAGCCGCACTCAACTTTTCCCTTCCTTTCTTCCTTGACCACTGTGCTGTTAACTTCCCGCCACCTGCCATCGTGACACACTTCAATTTGGGAGCAAATAGCAAAGGTCACGCTGCTGCTACTTTTTTACTGCTTAGGTGACTGAGCACGATACTCATCACCAAGGTCAAAATCTCTGTAAAAACACCACTTGAAGCAAAGCGATGCCTTGCCCTGCTGTTTTAACCTGACTTCATACTATCCAGATGCTGAAGCAGTCCTGCTTGCACAAGCAAAATCATCAGGTAAAGACTTAAGAGGAAAAAGCAAAGTGAACCGGACTGTGGCTGTTCTGCTTTATGAATACAGTTGCACTATAGAGAGCCAAACATCAACAAGAAAGAACTGCAAAAAAAGGCTACTTTCCTCCACAACTGTAGAATAAACCTTATTACAGTTAGCACCAAGTGCTATCTCCAGAACTGCTTTGTTTCCACTCTGTTTCACAGTTTAGAATATACCCAAGTTCCCTTCTGCTCTGGTAAATTGATTTTTGTACAGTGTGAGGGGATGTGTTCTGCTTCCGACTATACATTTAAAGAAATACTACACATCACCTTACCCTGAGGAAAAATCAATTTTCTACCTGTAGGTCATGAAACTATTTCTCACCCCTGCTGAGCAGTCATATATCTCACAAGGCTTAAAAATCATAAACTGGTTCAGTTCACCAAGAACAAAAATAAAAGGTGGTCTCTTGAAATATATTATTTTACATGTTACTCAGGTGTTCCTTTCCAAAGGTTATCTATAGTTTTATCTACTGTATTTAATATTAAGCTTTCTCCTCCTCACTCTTAAATGTTCAGCTGTTATCAAGAGCTTTTGGTCTTAGTAAAACCCCAACACACATTACATCTGAAAAATGCAAAGCAGTTCTCTCTCCCTTTCTCCTGGTGATAAAGGGCATTCGAGAAGAAGAGCTGCATTAAAAGCTCAGATCTGAATCTGAGCACAACAGAAAGCCAGCTGTTAAGGTTTTGCTGTAGACTGCTGCAAAATTATCTTATTTGCAAAGCTCGCTGTGTGGTGAGGCAGACAAATGATACCACCACGAACTAGTAAAAGGCAAAATACTTCATTTTACATATATCTGGGTCTGACTTAAAATCTGATATTGAATATGCAGCTTTGAAAATATATTCATAAACATTCACTCCGAGTAGTTCTGCACATGCAGCATTTTAATATGGGGAAAGCAGCATTAAGCTGTTTCCCTGCATAATAGTACAGAAAGAAATATTTTAACACTCAAGTGGAATAAAATGTTCAGAAAGAAAATGGCTGGCAAAAAAAGGGGCTCGTTTCTGGCAAAGGATGCATTTCCAGCCAAATGAGAACAACTTTTCCCTGGCAGTCAATCAATCAGCATATAAGGTTTTTTTTCAAGCTGGTGATAATATGGCTTTGGAGATTAGGAAACTGGTGAGCTACAAAGAAGATCAAATTAAATTTCCTTAAGTGGAAAAAAAATAAAAACCTTCAACAAATAAGCACAAAACTTAACCCTCTCTATCAAGTTCAGAATGGAAAAACTATTCAGAAACATCATGTGATGTGAATTTGGTCAATATCACGAAGGGGAAAGAAATGAGTCAGCTGAGAAGCAGGAATTATGTACCACATGTTGATCATCATGGTTTCTTTTATCAATTGACTAATTAACAGACCAGTGCAAATACAAAACAAAGAACAGAAAAATATACTGTACAGATAGTCTCAGACAGGATTTTCAGATTTTAACGCTTAAGGTTAGTGTCCAAGATGGATACCTAGTACTTTAACCTTAGCAGCCTCATTTTCAAACCAGGTAAGCACGCACAAAATGCTGCCGCAGAAGGTGCAAGTTCAGTACCCAGAAGTTATTTTGATTTAAATTCCTAAATCAAAAGTCAAGCATCCATGTTTGACAAATTTGGTCCTCATTCATCTCCCAGCTAAAAGCAATGGGCCACCTCTGCATCCCATAAGGGCCAGTTACTTACACCCTCTGCAGCCCACAGGGGAGAGGCTATGCACCATAAAGACTCAGCAGCAGTGAGCTGCTCCCCTCACCCCCTTCCAGTGTCACGCAGGTACAAACTGCAAGGCACTCCAACCTGAGGACAGAAGGAAGTCAGAAAGGAGGGCAGGGAGCAGGACTGGAGTCCTTCCTCCTTCTTCCTCTAAGAGCAGGCTCTTGTCCTATCATCCTATGGGATGGTGACCAAGGTCACTGGCCCCAGACCAGCATCAAGCAGCTCCCCAGGGCACACGCAAGGTGGCATCACACGAGGGACGAGGTCTGACAACCACCTCACACTGTGGTTACAGGTGAAACATGGAGTTGCTTTGTTCCAGTACGCTCCAACAGGCAAAGTAGCCCAGTAGGATCTTTTGTCATGTGTGCTGCTCCTGTCTGCCCTATTATTATATTACAACAACATTTTAATGGAAAGCCCACTGCAAGTTCCTTTCAGTTTTGCATTAAAAAGTGGGCTACCAGATTTGTGATCAGCTATATCTTCATCAATACTGCTCTAAAAACACTCCCTTTGATTCCCCAAGAGAAGATCACAGCTAAAAGGAAACAAAGATTATTCTAAATGGTGGCACAAACCCCAAAAGAAAACATGCCTTTCAAATAAGTACAGCAGCTTTTAATTTCTGAATTGTGCAGTCAAGCATACACATCCTTGTCTGACGAAAAAGAATATAATTACCTAGGGGCATGTCAAAAATAACTGTTTCTTTTCCCTTCCTATCCTTTCTTGGGAGAGCAGAGATTGGTGAGCCAATCAAGAAATTAAAACTGACATGGCACAAACTGATCGTCATGTTGCTATTTATTTTAATTTTTTTTTTTGCCTATTTAGAGCAAGTACAGCTATCAGGCAAATACACCAAGAATCTGACACAGTCTTCAGCGGTATCTGAACTAATCCTTAAGAAAATTAATTTCCTAAAAAATAAACCAAGAAATCTCAGGAGGTCATTGTGCTGTCCGACCGTTTCTATAGTGAACTGAAGGCTTTCAATTTTGGTATAGTTTCAGCCACCTATGTTTCATTAAGAAATCTCATGTTCACTAGTTAAAGAAATTTCAAGTTCATCCTGTTTTGAAATAGCAGACTGGTTAAGGGAAAGCAGGAGGGTTGTTTGTGTTTTTTTTCTTTCTGAACCTTCACTCATTATCAGCAGAATTATTTTGCAATTGTTCCTTAGTGCAGAACAGGATGTTCATACACTTTTTTTCAAATGACAATTGTCACAATCGGTAAGTATTTATTTTATTGTCACAGTGTGCTGTGATTGGTCAGGATAGTTTGGGTATTTAAAAACTTCACCCCCAAAATACATTGTATATTCTGTTGTCTTTGTTGTACAGTAGTTTTGTTTACATAGAGCCAGACCCAAATTCACTGGGTCAGCTCCACAAGTCTTGACTGCTCTGTTTCAGATTTAAGTAAATTCCTTCAGGTTACACTATCGTAACAGCTGAAAATTTGGTTCTGACTTCAGTCAGTTAAATCTCCAGAACAGTTCATTTTGAGAACAATTCTGTAAGAAAAACAGCCTTGTCCTACAAATCCCTGAAATACGAGGAAGGAAGTGTTTGCACAATTAAATGTTAATCCTCGACACTAAGGCTTAGCATACATGCATTAATACTTCCACTATAAAAACTATCTATCAAGAAGACACGGGTCTGAGGTAAATGTTACTGTTTTTTCTGTTTATATATTATATCTTCCCCACAGATACAGACTTCCAAAGAATTAAAAAGAACCTTTTCAGTATCTGAGATACATACTTATTAAAAAGTCATACTATGGTACATTCTAGTAAGGACAGTTTCCTGGGTTTTGCTCTAAGGTATTCCAATGTCCAATAACAGATCACAAAGCACTATTCCAAGCTAAGTGTCAGACAGTTTTGATCCCCAAAGGAGCAAAAATTAATACACTTACATAAAACAATTAATCTGAAGTAGATTTTTTTTATCTTTACGTTGGATCAATACCTGTATCACTTATATTAGGACTACACAAACAAGCAGTCCCTTGAATGCACCAGTAATATTCTGAGCTTCTGGCTTTTGAGAGTTTTTTCAAAACCTTCCTAAAAATAAACTTAATGAAAAGCAATACTTCTGTTTTCTGAAATACTTTAGTCCCATTGAGATGTAATAGAAAATAAGCACATGCTTCTAATAAGTACTCTCAGCACTTTTTTATGCACGAGTCAACCAATCCTCCTAACAGTAGTATTCATTCTCAAACATAGTCTTTAAACGTCCTTCCAGACAAAAACAACAGGCCTTTGTTTATAAACCCCTGACAAAAGGCTGTTGTCTCTACATCTGAAAAAGTTATTTTTCTTAGAATATTTAAATTATGCCTTGTTAGGTATCAGTAGTTTCTGTATCATGAAATGGTTCCTTACACTAGTAAATGCATGTGACATTAGCAGACTTGCTATATTATACAGAAATCACATTGCTAAGTAACAAATAAAGAAGCCAGAAGTTATTATTTAGAGGTTCATTGAAAAAGTGCCCAGTACTAGTAAACCCATCAAAGCGACTAAGATCATCTGAAGTACTAAAGGAATAGCCAAGGTTTACTTCATTTAGAAGCAATGTTATTCCAACAATAGTAAATAAAACCTTCAAAAACACCTTTCCTGGGAAGGAAAGTGTTCTGAAAGCCTGAAGAGTTTAAGGCGCCTACAGTGAAAGTAACTTCTAGCATCAAGACCTTAAGCAGTTTTAGAAATACCACTTAATGGCAAATAATTTTAAATAGGATATGCAATGTCCTAATTTGCTTGTTTTAAATACTTCCTTGTGTTAGACGTTTGTCAGGCAATAGTTTTCTGGAAAGAATAATGCTTTGAATAACTATATGCACAACCTACACATTTTTACCGCCATTTAGATTAGCTGACTTGGTGATGCCATTGGCACTCTGGTCATGGCAATATGGAATTTAACATTAATTAGTTTGTCTTGAAATTTGCCTTGAACTTGTTTCAAGGAATGCTGAATCCATGGTTTATGGCACAATAGTCATATTCTTGCTTGTTAACTGAAAGAGCTTTATATTTTTCCTGGTTGCCAGTTCTTTAAAAAAAAAAAGTGTTGACAAGTAACTCTTGTAATCTGTAATGTGACAGTTGATTATAGATAGCTCATTAACTTTGGTCAGACTAAAGCAAGTTGGTAATGGTCTCCAATATAAATGCACAATATAACAAATTTGTTAACAATAATCTTATTGATAACAGAAGTATTAGTTAAAATGCCAATAATAATCACTTTCCATAAAATTTACATACTCTGCCCCCAGTAAGTAAGCAATTTTATCCTGATAGCATGAAATACGTGGCCACTAGCACAAGACTGTAGAAAATCAGCGTATCTTCATTTGCAAACCTGTTTGTGCTAGTAGAAATGGAAAAGCAGTTTGCCTCACTGTTTTGTAAAACCAGAAGTTGTACAGAATTTACATCACCTTCTTTCGGACAAACTGAAAATTCTCATATAACCCAACAGTTAATATTTGCTTTGTGTTTCAAGAATCTGATTCACTGAGATGGTTTCTAAACATGGTAAATAATTTAAGAAACTGCAAATTCTGCATGTGAAAAGGTTCACATGAACCTTGAAAATTCTTTTGTTGCATTATTTAGTGTAGTTAAAAATGTCAGGTTACTGTTCATAGAGGTATGTCTGTTTAGAAAGGCATTTGCAGAATAGTGTTTGCAAAAGTTCATACGAGTGCTGCTGACAAAGATCCTCTTTTAATTTTTTTTTTAATTCTTCAACATGGCAGGTCCCTTTAAAAGAGATGCTTCATCTTTGCTCTGTTTTCAGCTCTGTATGTCCTATGGCATACCAAACTGCAACAGAACTGTGTAACTGTTATTGCTGTTGTCTGTCTTTGCACACAAAAGGTCTGATCAAGCAACAGGATTCTCCACTGAGCTTTATACAGTACAGTTATGACTTAAAAACAAAACAAAACCAAAACAAGGAGCCTCCACTCAAAACTTAAAAAGAAAATAAGATGAAGACAGATAGTGAAATATAAGAAAAGAAAGAAAGAAAAGTACTTATTTGCCAGGATATATCCAAATGCCCTGGGAAGATCTTATTTTAATTAAAAGCACCGAGCATATGAAGTACAATAAGTCAGAACAATCATCCAGGGCATTAGTTTCAAAGTACCCATCTTCTTTTTTCAATGTGAATTCTTTTTTTTTAAGAGACAGAAATGATTATCACATGTCTGGCTTAAAAGTACTATTTAAGACCATATAAGCAAAACCTGATTCATTGAAAATACCATTTCAACCACCATTTGAAGATAGGTTAAAAACTGACAAACCTACAGGAGCTGAAGAGGTAAAAAAAACCCTACCTGCTCTTGAGAGATGCTCTACATATTGTTCAAAACATTTGAACTTTTTATGACAGGTATTTTTTGTTCAAGGACAATTACTCAGAAGATAGTAAAACATGCTTTCATACAGCGACTGATCAGATCAAAGCAGCTGAAAAAAATTCACTCCCAGGCTGCTATAATACCAGCCAAGCTCATATGTAGAAGGAATTTGTTAAGGAACAAGGAACTGGAAATAAGCAACTATAATATCTCATTGACCACTTTCCGATGTTGTTTGGCACCATAACTCAAGCATCTACTATGTGACACAGCATGAAGTACTGTGACACAGCATGAAGTCAGCGTACCTGCAGCATGCAGTGTCTCATATAGATCTTTGCTGTGTTTCCACTCAGTTGGCCCAAGGGATAGAGTCAAATATTTCCTACAACACGCAGTTATTTGGTAGACAGGGCTAAGAAGAGGAACCAATGCATTGGATATGCCGGAGAAGTAACAGATTTGTTCTTCAACCCAGAAAAATACGACACATCTACTCATAGACAGACTGAAGCAGTATCCTAAAACTTTTCTTGTTGGAACAGGACCACTGCTCTCAGTGCCCATGGACACTTCAACAAGGCTCTCACTGTGACTGCTGTGCTCTACAAGAGCCTTGCTCTGCCTTCCTCCCACAGCCACCTTTCTCATCAGGAAGATGCACCTCCCAACTTGACACTCAGCCTATTTGCTTAAAAACAGACAACGTGAATGCTACCTGTGAATCTAATGGTTTCAGACTGATTATCCAGTTATCCAACACGAGCAACATGGCAAGTTTTTACAGAAGTCTTTCTCCTCCAAGAAAAATGTTCTTTGCCAATACAAAATACAAAACTGACTCATGTAAGATGGCAAACTACTATAACTTTTTTTAAAAACAAAGTAATTTTTAATCTTTGCAGACAAAGCCTAAGACCCAGCTGTGTTGCTGTTATTTTAAAATACAGTTGATTCATGTAAGAAGAGAAATAAGCTGTCAGATATTGGTCACAGGAAATATTTTTAATTCTAAAATCTGACTTCATTCTAAAGCAAACAAAATTGATATTATGAAGTCTTACAGCTTTCCACTACAGATACTTATGAAAATCTAATTTTAGGCTTCAAGTTTTATCTGCTTTATTTTTCCTACAAGTATGTTTCTTCATGAGATCTCAGTAGAGAATGGCAATTTAATACATTCCATTTCTTTCATTTAATTTCTGCTATTTCAATAAGTAAGGGCTGTTGTGACATAAAACTGCTGGAACTATCTTTTGAGGCGGGTGTGGAAGGTGTTTCCAAGTGTTTTCAGGTTTTTTTTCTTTCTGCAACAAAGCAAGCTTTTAAAAAAATATTTTCTTCGTATGATCTACTAAAAAAAATTGAATCAAAATCCTCCTGCCGATGACATCTTTTCCCAGGGAAAACTTCTCAGCTATGCAACTCAGAATTTATACAGAGAACACAAGACATCCGTCCGAGGAAATGTCTTCAATAAAATATTCTAGTGCTGTTTGTTCTAATAAGTGAAATAAAAATTCATCTAAATTACAAAGGCAAACCAGAATTGTTTTAAATATTAATCATCCTTTAGCCTGGCTTAATCCATGACTGAAAAGCCCATGATGTCTGAAGGTATGATTTAACCTTGTGATGTAGTTTGCACTATAAAACTTGAATTATCTACTGAAAAGTATTGGAAAAGCAGTGAAGGTCCTAAAAGCAAAATTATTGCAAGTAGTAAATATGAGATATGCACTATAGCAAATAAAACTACATAAGACAAGTTCTAAACTACCAATGTTAGATATATTCTTGACTCATTTAAAACTTTCAGAAAATGCAGTCTGACACCAGTTCTGCTCCCTAAGTCTGAGCAGGGCATAAGCAGTTAATGAAACCATGAAACAGTGTGTGCATAATGTGAATAAAAGCCTTTTTTCCAACCAGCCCCTCTAGGTAGTTCACAAACATCAGAGCCAAATGCCTTGTTAGAATTTATAATACATACTGCTTGCTCTGATCTCCACTGCAGCAACATAAAACACCTACATATGTTTATCAAGTGAAGTGTTCCAAATGCACACTGCCCAGAATTTGATCCATAACACTTTAAGGACGTGTTAATCTCTTGTACTATGGGTGTATCTCAACGCTTGTTATCAAGCTCCACCAGTATCAGAAGAATTCCCTTTAAAACCCAAGACAGGCCCATGACGTTCCTTCAGGGCACTGCCACATATCTGAGAAAATTCACCTCTAAGTAATTATGAATGCTTTACACTGCAATTTTGATAGCATTTCAAGACTCAATATTTGATACCATCTACCATGCAAGCCTACACTACCACTTTAACACCAAGGAATCAATGGCAAAAGATCAATTTTTCCGATAACAAAAGTTTACCCTCTATTCTTTACAAGAGACATTAGGCATAATCTCTCACTTCACAAAATGTACTTATTAAAAACAATGATAATTTTCTCACCACAGATGATCCTGGACAATATTTAAGGGACAGACTAGCTTGGAGTCATTCAAGTGAAGCATCTGAAGAAAGGTGAAAGATGTAGCTCTTGGTATAGAAGTCATCATTTGAAGTCCAAGTGTTAAAGGATTCCTAATGAAAACTCAATGAATGGCAAATAAATATAGAAACACTCTAGCTGTTCCTGATCTGTGCACCATTTTCTGTCTTAGCTGAGAAAACAATAATATAGAAGTTTGAAGATAATGCTTACCTTCACCTGCTAGTCCCAGTAAACACTCAAGACTCAATACAGAAAAGCTTGTGAATAATTATGAACTGCTGCTGTTAACTTTTAAATATAGGAGATAAGTTATTCTGACTTAAAAAAAAAATCCAGTTTCAATTGAAAACTAAATGTTTCAACAACTAAGTATATTATTCTGTAGACATACTATAAAATCTTTCTTTGAACACATCTTAACTGTGCCACAAAATTGCCTGTGTTGAATTGGTCTCGGTAACAAACACCATCTGTTTTAGAATGCCCCAAAAGCAGCATTTTTTAATTCATTTTCCTTAAACAATCTAAACATTAAGCAAGAAAAAGTCAGCTCCCTACAAAAATTATGACACTCCATGAGAGCATTTTAAAGCTATACATTTTAGACTTTTTCATTCAACCCCTGGTTTCTAAGAGGACATTCATTTACATTTTCAACTTCTATTTCTCTTATTATTAGATAAAAATCTTATTTTTACTCAAGATTAAAACAGTTTTGTCCATGACTATTGACTCAACAAGAAAAACAGCAAGTTACCACAAAACTCATTAATAGACTAAAAGTGCGGGCAACATAGGACCAGAGCACCTGTAGCAGAAATTGATATTCACTAAATCTTCCTAGCTTCATATTTCCATGTTTAAACTACTCTCTGCTAAAACTGGAGCATGAGAGAACAAATCTCAGCAGAGCTCCAAAAGGCCTGGGAAATGGAAATTTCAGTCGAATTGAACATTTTAAAGGTAGTTTTCTATGAACTAAAAAGAAAGCGGTTTGAGGTTTTTTTCCCCTCTACTCCCCAGCTTCATTACCACTAGCGCTTTAGATTGTAAAAGGGAGAGGAATCTTTGCTGTCCTCATTTCTCCCACCCTCTTCAACTTCATCTGTGACTTTAATTATATTTCTTCTCATAAGCTCCTCTTGCTTTTTTTTTTGTTTTTAAAAAGATAAGAGTTTGCAGGAATGCTCCCTCAAAACTCTTTCAGCTCTATTTTTAATGCACACAGTAAAGTCAGAAGCATACATTAAAAAATACAAAGAGCAGCTAATTATTAATTCCAGTTAAACTATTACTGAGAGAGAATCACTGATCAGAATTATACTAATTAATTTTACACAATCAGTGATTTTCTACAAGAGCAGCTTTGTGAGCACTTACAGTCTGTCACAGGCTTTGCTTAATGTTAAATCCTCACCTTTTGTGCTTGCACACTTTACAGGATTGTTGAAGACTTGTCGACAAAAGTAACATTTAAACTTTTAGTATATGCGTGAGCTAAAAATGGAATTACTTCCTTTTGATATTAATCACTGCTTTGGAATCACTAAGTAGGAGAAATGTTTATTAATCTACATACAAAGTTCTCTTTAAGGGTAATAATTTTATCGCTTTGCAGCACAATTCCAAAACACAATTCAGCACTTGACAGCTTTTGTTAAGCTTGTTTCTGATAATTGGATACAGAAGTCGCTTGTGGCCATTTGGATGGAACTATTCTAGTTTCACGGAGCTTTTGAAGATGATCAGACTTAAACACATCACTCACTCTGCTGAGCCAGCCTGACAGTTTTGATAGCCCATTACAGTAGTTTATATTTAATTTCTGGAAGATTTCAGTAGACATCTCAGAATTCAGCCACCTTGGAATCTCAAGTTCCAGTTGGCTCTGACTTTGATCTCGGGTCATCATTACTTAATGCAAATAACCCGTGGCGAGTCCTTTCATATTCACATTAACTGAGAACTTTTGCAGTGCTGCTTTCTCACACCCTTCATTTACAACCATGCTGGACAGCTCGAGCTTCCTCTGTGAACCACTGAGAACTATTTCTCAATAATTTGAATAATAATTAAATTGAACAATAATGGGTATAGTATTTGTTTGATTAAAAGCCAGTCAGCAATAGCCTTGTGGAAAATCAAGTTGTTTGCATTTTATTACAGAGAAAGTGAAAGAGAAATGCATATCGTGAATTCTCTCTGTTCTTTTCTCCTTTGAAATGGTAATAGCAGTGCAATGGGGAGAAAAGCTGGATCGAGACTGAGCAAATAGGTAGTATGTTATTTGTTAATATTCTATGATGTACAAACCAAGTTTTGACTTGGTATTATTTGTGCTCTTCTGTTTAACATCTTAAAAATTCACAGAGCCAGTAGTGGCAATAGTCAAACACTAAGGTTGATTTCAATCAATCTGACCACAGAAGGGAGTCATGCATTTTTAACTTTCTAAAGAACAACTCCAGAATGAAAGCAATAGTGTAATATAACTGAAAAAGAAGCAGAAACTCTTCCATTCCCCCAACCAGCTGTTCAAGCAGGCTGGCTTTACAGACCTGTTTTATCAGCAGCAGCAATCTGACCTGGCTTGCTAAACCAAAGAACTTTTACTGTCCTTTCCCACAGAAGAATGCAAAGATGCAAGGAAATTTTAACAGCTTTCTACACAGCAAAGATAAAACACACTTTTGGAACTATGAGTAAAACTAAAAACAATCCCATGGGAGAATCTGCTCGAATATTCCACTGTGTTTGATGGAAACATTCCCATATTTGTTAGGTATATAAGTCACTCCATTCTGAACTCTTATCTTGTCTCTCCCCATCATGAGGTGCACTCAAATTACTGTCCAATGTAGAACAAGGCTAATATAAACAATACATACACCAGCTAGCAATCTTGCCTCTAGTTTTAAATTATTTGAACTTAAGACTGTTTATTGGAAATACAAGATAATACACAAGGAAAAAAAATTAAAGAAGGAAGCAAACTACTCTATTCTCTTGAGGATTTTAATTGGAAAAAGGCCTGCATTGGACATGTGCATCCTGTTTGGTGTACCCATAAAAGACCAGTGCCAAACACAAAGACAGAAAATAACTGATAAATGTAGTCTATGCAATGCAGTCTCAGCCAAGGTACTTCAAAGCAAAATAGGTTCAAAAAGTATTACAATGTTTCTGAACAACCTGCAAACAAAACAAAAAAAAAACCCACCCCACTAACAACACACCAGACTCCCTACATTAACATACGCTACTAAATACAGTTTCTATCAAACACAGTCAGGAAAGGTTATTGTTGGGCACCCCAGAAATATGGAGGAAGGTCTGCTCCCTTCTTTGTTGCTTTTTGTTCTGTTTGGGGTTTGTTGTTGCCATTAGGGGGGTTGGTTGAGGGAGGGGGAGGAGCATTAGTGTGTTTTCGGGTTTTTTAAGTCTTCATCTTCCTGCCCGCGTTTAGACTAAATTTAGGCAGGCACTAAATTAAGCCATGCACCCAGAGATTAAACAGATAATTTATGATCCTTTTCTCCCCGAAGCATAAGAACAGCAAAAACCTTATTTGGAGGAATTTGTAGATGGATTATAAAAAGGCAAATACCACAGTCCTGTCCCATCTTCACCCCACCCCAAAAAGAATAAATGAATGCTACAGAAGTTTTTATCAGAAAAAAAATCTACTTTATCCTACTACATGTTTTTCTCTACCAGGAAAAACACAAGTTGAGTAACAGCTTAAAACTTCTGCAAAGTCATGTCTGAAGTCACTCACATGATACATATAAATAAATTACCCAGGGTTGATGAGGGCAATGTGTTACTGAATTATGTCCTCCAGCAAATATTAATACAGCTATTATCAGCACAGGATTCTCTACATGATGCTATAGGTAACAACTCTGGTAGCAAACCCTACTTCTCTTCAGCAGGACATTACAGAAATACCATTACATGTTTTTTCTTTTCCATGGTAGATATAGTGATCCTTGGTGGTCAATAAGCATTAGGGAATAAAGCTTTACTGTCACGATAAGACAGACAGTTATTTCTCTCAAGTTATATATGTAGATAAAGAAAGTCCGAGAAGACAACTGACTTACTCAGTTTCATCTTTGGAGGCTTCTGACAGAGCCAAAAGCAGAACTCTTAGCCTTGCATTTGAATTATAATACCAGTCATTAATTAAGTTTAACATTTACATCTACGTTTCAGCTGTCTGCAGTTAAGATATCATTATGCAGCAAACACTTAGAGAGCACGTAGATAACCTGGCTGTATGATTAAGGAAGTCATGTTTTGCTACAAGACACTGAAACAACGAGGTGAACCAGAGAGAGTAGCAGCAAAGAGATTCAGCCTACCATGAAAAAAACCTTGCCAGTATCTATTGGAATGTTAATTAAAAGGAAGGCTAAGTGTAATCTGTCCCCAAACAGTTAAACAGTACCCTTACCGAGAGCAGACTATGAGAGGGGTTTGTCAGCATACTGAGGAATTAAGACTCAAAGACTTTGCCATAGTGTTATCTACTATTCCAAAGTAAAAATTGCCCCTGCATCCATTTTAAATATCAATAGTGCCAACCAGTATTTCAAGATCACAAAATTAGGAAAGACTGCTACTGCAATGAAAGTACAAATACCTTCTCTGGAATGCTTTAACTACCCATTCTTTTTCACAAACGAATTAAATAGAACTTTGGTGAAGGCTTTAGAAGAAATATATATAACAATTAAGAAAGATTTACTATAATTTTACCTGCCTATATACAATCAAAATAGAAGACAAAAAAAAAAGAAACAGAAGTGCTGGATTTTAAAATAACCTTGTCATATGTTTTTTAGTACAATCCATTTTTAATTTTATGGCATTTATAATATAATAGATGTTAGTTATCAAGTCTTATTAGCATAATAAAGAACTATAACCTGTAACAGTCAGGAAACTTAAATGTAAAGGCACTAATTTCGTATTACATTGACAAATACATTGACCTTTACATTATGTTTTGCTTAAAGGTTAAAAAAAATGCATTATTGTTGGCTTTATTATCTTTTTAGTCACAAAGTTTCCTCTGAAAGGTCTATTGAAGGATAAAAGACTGATATAAATTGTGGGGGGTGGGTGAATAAATTATTAATATCACCGCATAATTTACACAGCAAGTCTTCCACAGGGTCAAGACTAGATATTCCCATGGGAACAAACAGAGAAAGTATGTGGAAACCAACTCTTGCCTTCCCAGGGATACTCATCTGAGAGTAGCATCTTGAGTAGTGACATTTTTTTAAGCTTTACCTTGCACTGACCACAGTCACCTCTTTTGGGTTTTGAACACATGGCTATAAGTTTCGTTCATAAAGATTGCATACATATTTCTTACAGCTGCTTTTCAGAACATTCCAAATGACAATTAGAAGGCCCACCAACAATGCACAGCATCTAAGAGACAGATAAAACACAGCAATGCACAAAATTTGAGGGTGTCTAACACAGGAGTTATCGCCTAGCCCCTTCTGATATTTAATATAACAATGGAATAGTTCAGTTGTCACGGACCTACAAAGATCATCTAAGTCCAACTGCCTGATCACTTCAGGGACTAATAATATTAAAATAACAATCATTACATTGTAGTTATATGAATTAGCCATTATCTTGTAAAGCAAGTTTGAGTTTGAGAACACTAATGATTCACCAAGTCCAACCACAGCCTTGGTAGCTCACACTCAGGTGTGGAAATTATCAGGATGAATTTGGCATTGGAGGAAATAAAACACCAGGAGTGGTTTACTCTTCACTTTGTGAGGAGGAGGAAGTCTTATTTCCAGTTCAGTTTAGGAACCTCTCTCATCTTTGTCTCCATATATTCCAGAGGCTGATTCAGAAGCACAAAGCAATACAAGGAATCATAAGAGGCCGGCTGGGGCTGGAAATGGGTTTCTTACGCAGAAAAGAATGAGCTGGGCCTGATACAAAAAAGCCTTCCATTTCTATTCTGATTCAGCTTCAACATCCTTGTGGCAGTAGCACCTAGACTCACAAGTACAAGGACATTCCTGAAAATTCCTTTTTATATGGGTTTTCAACCAGCCCTTTTCTCTGGCTGGCAAGCAGTATACTAACTTGGGTGTTTGCTGACTGATCTGCTGGGATGATGTTAAATTCACTGTGCATTTTTTACTGACTGTCTACAATGTGGCATATTGATTTTGCCTTTCCCTAGTTCACTTCTGAAACCTACACAGTCAAAACTGTTATATATTTGAAGCTTTCTGCTTCTCCAGCCCTGTTCTGACAGATATCTGTGTTCTGACACCATCTGCTGTCTTCATATCCCATCACTGAACCACAGGCTAGCACTTCTGCTCTGACAGCTTTTGAGGTGTAAAATACACTTCTCTTGACATCTGCCTCAGCTCATCCATCCTCCACTAAAAAAGGTCTGAGAATATTCTTGAGATACACTTTACATTTTAATTTCTCTGTAGGATCCACTCCACTAGAATGATGCCAACTTTCTGGGGTTTATTGTCTTTCAATTTTGAAGAGAGTTCATATTTTTTGTATACAAGCTCACAGTGCAGTAGGCAGGGAACACCTGATATGCCAAATTAATGCTGCTTATTCCTCCTTGCTGTCTGTAAAAGCACACTGAAACATGCACATGTCGCTTACAGGCATAAGAGGGCTAGATATTCCAACTCTTTTGACTGCAATGACACACTCCAGTTAAAGAAACCATCTGCTCTCCCAAAATGAAAAGGAAAATACAAAGCAATTTGATTAGATGAGTTTTGGTCTACTGGACTAGGAAATGGAAGCTAATCCCATCCACCACTCCACCTCTGCACACAATCAGTCCACCTAATATCTTTAAAGTTTTCATCATATTGACCTGATTTTCTCACTGAAGTATCACATCTAAGTTAGTACTGTAAAAACAGTTAGACAATTCAGGATCTAAAATGTAACTCGTTCTCCAGCCATCAACCACAATGCAACAAAGCTATTCCGCAACAGGGTCTCTTAAATGACAGGAAGAGTGAGGGTGGTGCCTCTTTCTTTTCAAACTGTACCTGACCATCTGAAACTCAACATAACCAAACAGATGTGGAACATATTAGAAAGAGATGGTACAAGTCACGAGTAATAAAAACATGAAAGAATACTTATAAAGAAAAAAAAAAACAAATCTCAGTTGCTAAAAATACAGTAAAATAGAAAAGGAATCTGAGAAAAAGATCAATCAAAATCATAAACAAGAAACACAGTTACGAACTGGTAAACTTCCATTTTCACTAAACGTGTAAAAAGAATCCATACTACTGAACAGAGGAGTGACGTTACTTTACAAATTTGAGTAATGCAACACAACACATAGAGGAGCACTCATAAAACATTCCAATATACAAAACCACAAATCTAATGAGTTATTGTCATTCAGCTCAAGTCATTATTACAATTCATTTCTTATAGGTTTTCAAACACATTTAACACATAAACAAGAGATGTGATTGTATGTGTTCACATCTGGCCAGAGACAGGCATCACCAGTAATGTAGTTTGTGAGAAGTTTTATATTAATAAGTGTATAAACTTACATCTCTCTCTCTTCATTGTTCTAGCTTCTTTCTTAACTTTCCCTTTAGGTCTTCCATTGCTCATTTTTTCCTTGCCATACCTTTCAGCAATAATTTTGCACTTATTTTAAAGAAAAAAAAAGTACTTTTTTATTAGTTTTTGTTAAATGTATTTCTAAAGCTTGTGCTTGCCTAACACACTGTAAGTATATTCACATACTCTGCATCAAGTGAAATAACCATTTTATGCCTTTTATTAAGCACACCCAGGGGTTTAATCTTATTTGCAAACAGTCTGCCTATGAGAGCTCCCAATTGATCTAGGTGCATGTATTTAACTAAAGTACTGCTCAGACAACTCTGCCCGTCCCAGAAGGTATTACTGAGTTGCCCTAGTCCCAGATCTCATTGTCCAAAACCCTAAACATGTCCTGTTGATATTGTCTCTTAGCCTTTCCTGCTTGCCCCAGAAGGTGTAAATTCATCCCAACCCTACTCAGTGCTATTGCCTCCACCCAATGAACGCTTTACCTTTACAGCTGCTCCTAAAAGTCAGGCAGCTCCTGTGGACCAGGCTCTCAAGTGACTGCAAAGTCTCCCCTGGACCAATTCCTATCCCACCCCCTCCCCACCACTTTCTTCCTTCTCTCACTATCTACTCCTTCCTGTTTGCTTCATGTTGTGTCCTTCTTACCTCCTTGTTCACCATCATCACGGGAAATTAAATACTCTCTTCCTCTCATGATTCTCTTTTTCAATTTTCTTCCTTGCATATTACTATTCAGAGTAGCAAAATCTTAATATCAATGTTTTCCTTATCTTCCCTCCCTGCCTTGTCTTTTGGATCATTTTGCTCTTCAATTTAACAGTTTAGCAATCTATACTTTGGTCTGTTCCCACTATCTGTGTTGAAGGAAAACTGATTCTTCCACTAAATTAAATTTCTCATGGATTTAATCCTGCCCTTTCTCTTCTTTATGATTTACTGTTGTTCTTGATGTGTTTAAAAGGGGGGGGGAAATTTATATTTTCCGTTTCAAGACAGACTGTAATCTTCCTCAGGTCTTTATTCCTCAGTGTAGCTTGTGACAGGTCTTGCAATATCAGTACCATATGTTTTCCCAGAGTAAGATCAGAAGGCTCTCTACCTTGCTTTTTTTGTTTGTTTGTTTTGGAGACTCTTCTTTCCACTCGAAATAATGCAGTCTTGAAATTGTGTTACCGTGTTTGTCTGAACCGAGAAGAAGAGTGGTAAAGAACTCTATGTCCTCCTCTACAAGTCCTGCAATTATTTTCTATTGTAGAAAGGCACAAGTCTCACTTTAATATTTAGCAGACTCCTTCTGAAAAACGTTCAAATACTTAATATTTTTTCTCTCACAATTGTCTACAGCCTTAGCAAAAATCTTTTCTTTGTAGTCATAGGTTCTGTGAAGCTACTATATTTATAGAGCTTTATTCATATTTATCTGTAAGATAAATATTTTATTTTTGCCTCTAATTTTTAACCTCCCTCTCAAGATTCACCCGATACAGACTTTAGAGATACGATGAAAGCAGACCCCTCTAAATCCTGCCCAGCATTAGGGATCATTGTCTGTCCTCTTAGCACACACTACTCCTTCCCATGGTGGACAGTTCTGAGTGTCACTGAAGTTTCTTGGGGAACAGTCCCCAGACAAAACTGTTCACTGATTCTACAAACATAGAAAAACTTTTTGGAAGTTCAGTGTCAAAAACCACAACATTTGCTTTTTCCACTGGTTCCATCCAATTGCTCTCCATCCTGGAGCACTGAGAGCAAATTGCCATGTGCTGTGACTGTTGCCCCCGCTAGCCCGGATCTGCGCAGGTTCAAGGCTGAACTAGGATTTAGCATAACAGGTATCCAGTTACAATAGTACAGAAAAGAAGAAAAAAAAAATAACAGAACGGGGCTTAGGTTCAGGATAAAGACTTTTTATTCCATCTCTATCATTTGCTATGTACTATGCTTTCAAAAAACTTACTTTCACTAACACTACTTCTGCTATAGTAATAAGCATGACATGCTATACATCATATACTATACATGCTAGCAGTAAGAATTCAATGAGTATCCAAAGCATCAAACCTGTAATATATACAACTCTGGGCTCAAAGTGGATAAGCACAAATGGGTAGAATTTTTCAGAGATGTCAAGACTGACTCTCAAACTCTTGCCTTGACTTAACTGCATCCCTTGACCATAAGTGATTGGGCCTCTCCAGGAATAAAACATTGCAAGCTTTACCAAGCTCATGAAAAACTATTTTCATAGCAACAAATCAACATCTCTCATTTTCATTTGCTCCAAGTTTTAACCCTGCCTTAAATTTAGCACAGAATTTTATCTTCACTGCCACTAGATCTGAAGCTATCCAGAATAACATCTTTCTTTATTAAAGGCTAGAAGAAAGGCACAGACCATTCACCTTTAATTAGAGAAACCTATGAAAGTGTACTTTCACTGCTGTCTTAACTGACAGATGTTCTTCCCTGAAACGCCACCCGGGATCAAAGCTGTCCAGCTCTTGCAGGGAGGGCTGTACTGGTACATGCGACAGTTTGACAAACCACAGGTGGATGTCAAACCCGTAAAGATGTATGTAATGTCAGACTTCTGCAGCTATGCTCACCTCCCCTTCGACATCGCCAGGCTTTGCACAGGTCCACTTTGTGCAAATCTCACTGAAAGGTCAGTCTCTGTCTAGGTGAGTACCAATACACGTATCTCACGCAGGGGAGAAGGGCACAGAAACACCAGACCTGGCAGAAAGCTGTGCTGGGGCTCGGTGATCCATGAAAGTGGCACAGGGGTCAGTTCGATGCCAGAGCTGCTGTACTGCTGCTGGGGCAAAGTACCCTGTGCACACTGCCAGGAGCTTACAGAACAGCACTGCTCACAGCGGGGAAAAAGCAGTGCTGCCTTGCATCCAGCACGCAGAATGGAAAGGAACTAGAAACAGGTCCTGACCAGAGATGCTGTGGGATGAAAAGAGCTGCTCGGGGAGGGTGGGCAAGTGATAATGCTTGAATAACTGAGAGCAAACATAAACTCCCCTCGCCTTCTCCTTCTGGAAAACTCAGTAACTGCCTTTATATCTTCTCCCTCAGTTCCTTATTTTTCTCCAGCAAAGTCCTTCCAAATATAGAGTTCCATCCATTTTGCCTCAAACAGAAGATTACAGTTCCTTAACGTGAGAGCAGGATAACCATCCATCAGCCAAGGCACCTCAAAGCCACTCATGAACTGCAGTCTTGCAGAACCTGTGAAAGAAAATGGGTTCCCCATTTCCAGCTCCAAGCCCAACACAAATGTCACGCTTGGCAAGACCACACCTTTAATTCCCTAAGAGGATAAATCACTTCGGCTCTGCGTTGGGTCCTTGATACTTAAGGATCCCTAGATTCCATACTACTGTAGCGCACTGGCAGGCTCTGGCAAGAGACTCTTGTATTTGTAACCTTAACACAAACAGCATTTTAGTGACATTTAGTGTCACCAAAATGAAAAATAATTGCTCACCACTGGCTATAAATTAAGTATGTTTATTTTGCCAAGGGCAACATTTACTAGAAACCATAAATAGCATGCAAGTCACAAATCACGTAAATCACAATCCTAGCTAATTAAATTCTGCATCTAATGGACTGAAATTTATTGACAGCTCACTAAAATGAATTAAGAAATGCAGTAACTGCATTTGTTGAAAGTAATAGTGTTGGGCTGGTTTTTTTCGCGAGCACTTAGAAGGTTATTATAAAATTGCTCTGGGCCACACTGTTAACATACAACAGCCAATTACTATTCTTTAATCAGAGAAGACATTCCTATATACTGGAAAATAACTTACTTGGGCTATTGTTTCCAATTTTTATTCCTGCTTAAGAAATTGGACACTTAATATGTTTATTGAAACCTAGGAAAGCAACAGAGATCTTGGTGAGATACATGTCACTTTCAGCTTCCTCAGCATCTCAGATTAGGAACATTTTTTACTCACTGGTATCACAGTTAAAGGCTATAAGCCATATACGGCCAAATGGATCAGCTTGAAATTCTGTACCATTCCAAATCCTCAGCCCAGAGAGGACTTGTCTTGGAGAGAAATCAGAAGAAGGAAAAAAAAAAATCAGATTAATTTATCACATTCTTAAAATACAGGAATTTCCTTTGACCTATTTAACTCTAGAAAAGGCCTGTCTCTTTGTACAACCCCTTAGGCAAGATCTTGCTTTTTCTTCTTTCAAAATTAAAAATAAAATACTCTTCTCTTATTAGTTACTACTATAAATGTATCACGCCTCACCAAGATAACCAGTGTGAACAGAAAACAGTCTTAAACTAAGCTGATGCTAACCCATGACTCTCAAACACAAAGTCAAAGATTGGAATTTTTAAATGATGCTAAAGCAGTAAGATGCTGAAATCTCACTAAATTAAATGGGAGTTTAGCTGGCAATTCCTCTAGATTGCTTTGCAAAGCCTATGTTGAACAATTGCTAATAATAAATATACTATTTTGAAAACAATCAAGCTGTCTAAAAGTACTTTACAACCAGAAAGGAACTAAATTTAGACAAGTTCATCTCAGCAAATAATTTCACCACCTCCACTCAACTCTGCATGCCCTATAAATAAAAAGACAAGATCAGACTTTTCAAATGGCTTAGCATATGGTATACCTTGCCATGGGAAAAAAAATATAAATTTCTCAGCCCTTGTGGCTTCACTGTGTAGCATAGTCCCCTGGGTTACAGAAACTTCTGTCACCGAGTTTTCCATTATTTCCATATTTAGCAAGGTACAAGTAATCCCAGCTGTCAAAAAATGATTATTACTATAACTGAATTTTCTGTTTGCAAATGACAAAAAAATTAAGGCAATACTCATAGAAGATGGGTGAAATTGGTTCTTTAATTCCTGAACTTTGTCTCTGAAGAGAGGTTGTATAACATGTTCAGTTGAAGAGCTTCACAGTAATTTCTAGTCCCCACTGAGCTATGAAATCTTAGTGGAGCTTTCAATTCACTTTTTATGCAAAGCTATTTCATTTTATTATCAAAATATAAAAATTAAATATATTAACAACATCTGATTTAAATTATCTCACATATGATTGCTTTTCTGCATTTAATTTTGAAACTTTCATACAGCAATATGCATAATAAATTAATATTATGGGACACATCATGTAAAAAGATATTAGTAAACATTTATAACACCAAAAGTTTCCTTCATACTGCTGTCAACGATAAAAGGTGGTTCAATCTTTTGTTTAGCAAACTAAACATAGTAGGAAGTTTCCTGCAAGACACCTGCACACCTATGCTGACTGCAAAACTGTGGAAAGAAAAGCTCCTCTTCTGCAGCCTGACACCAGAGGCACTCCAGACACACCTGCGGGCAACTCAAATGCAAACTTCAGGGAAACTGAGGAAGGAGCGACTGCTGTGGATATGGAGCCACAACAGCAAAGGAGTAAGCAAAGCTTCAGAGGATTACTAGACTACAGCAGGGACCTTGTTCTCAGCTCTTGTCTACTATTTATAACTGTGACGAGGAGAATCTAAAATACCATCAAGAGATTTCAATGGCACTTAAAAATCCACTTTATGCAGAGCCGACTACCACCCAGCAGAAAGGCCAGGAGTTGTTGAACAATGATTTATAACTTAAAATGGTTATTCCACAGCAGTCTCACTAGAAGAATTATATAACAGCTCTCCTGTTATTCAAATTTTAAAAGTTTCTAGCCATTTTAATCTGAAAAATGACACTAAAAATATGTAAGGGCAGAACTACATGAAAAGTTTTTGTCTAAGCAGGTACAGCAGTCACCATTTTTTCTTACAATTATATGATTGCATGCCTCCGTCTCGTATCCCTGTGCTGAGAACAGGTTTTGACATCACATACTTCTAGCCAGATGCTTCCTGCTGAAAAGAATGGCCATAGGAGAGCAGCAGCAGCTAGGAATGACTTTATAGAGTGTAGAGGCTCCCTGGAAAGCTTAACACAGCACCTTGGTCCACAAGCACACGGATGGTACGAGCAGCAGGAACACCACCGATACTGCTCTAGAAAAACAACCATCAAACAATGTTTATTTCATATCAGCATTTTGAGTTAGATTAGCAAGCCAAACTACAAGCCTCTCAGGTAGGATGAATTTCTTTTAAGTAAAATATACCTAATTGTACTTAATAATATCCATTGTCTAGAAGTAACTACCTATCTGATAACAGAACACAAAGTTTGGGATAATCCTTACACCTTTATTTAACTACACATTTTCCATCAGTAACCTGCACATTAATTTACATCTCTGCTGTTCCATTGTCTTCTACCTTGCCTCTCACTCTTTCACTTAGACTTTCGAGCAGTCTTAGGAAAGAGAGCAAGTCTTCGCCAGAAACAAGCAAGTAGTCTTCCACAGTTTAATCAGCCCCCTGCAAACTCCAGTTAATTTTCACATTGCTAAGTGTTGTAGCAACCATGCTGTAACACAGGGCAGGTAATCAGCTCCAGTGCAACAGGCAGAATTTATGAATTTGGCCAACTGATGAATGAAACAATATCCTCAGGTGAGAAGACCTCCACAGCAGTCCATCAGCAAAAAAACAACTCATTTATTGCAGTGATAAGCTTTGTCCTTTGCATCTCATACAAGCAAGCTTGAAGAATGAAAAAAGCTAAAGGACAGCGAAAGGAAGTGTCAGGTTTTACGTTTTTACTGAAAACTCCTAAAATGAGTCTTACCATTCCCTATGTTGCTGGACACGCCATACTATCCCCAGCTGCAGTGTACTGCTAACACAGTCACTATCAAACCACCTTTTAACACTCATCTGACCAATGAGAGAGACATATTTACCCGAGACTCAAATATTCCCAGACATACCAAATTGCTTTCAGTCCTGCCCAAGCAAGTAGATCTTCCTTAGATCCCATCAAATCAAGTTTCAAACCTCAAACTCCAGTCCTTTTCAGATTTTGAGCTGCTCAGTTCTATACTAAATCGATTTTTAAAAGCTAAAAAAAAACATTTCTATGTCACTTCTAAAATTATGAAAAAAACAATCCCACCAACAAACACTATTAAAGTTTAGTTCCTTCTCTCTAAAACAAAATTACAAATAGCAACACTAGGATGTGCTACAGAGTCACAGATTTCTGCAAAAACCCAAAATTCTTCCTACAACATTCTGCTGAAGGAATTTGACTAGGCATACTGAGACCACTGTCAGCCTGGAAGTAATACAGGGTCAGATTTGTACAGAAACACGTTCCCCAGACCTGGCTTTCAGATCTCATCTTTGCGTTTTTGCGTGCTAAACCTATGCTGTCAAAGCTACCAAGTTTGGCTTGCAGTCCTTGTTTCCAAAACACAGAAACTTCTCTACTCGGAGATACCCAAGTGGTCAGTACGATGCAGTGGCCAGAATCCCCTTTTTTGCCTCCTTTCTCCTAGTCAAAGCAGTGGGGTTCAGACCTTGAAAGGACAGGAGCAGCTGTTCCCCTCTGAACAGCCACGGTGCTGTTCTCCCAGATCAGATAACAATAAGTACTTTTTAAACTTCGACCAGCATTTTCTCTGGAGAGAACAGGCTGCTTTCTGAAGAATAAATTAAGCATTCAATTAGACTCTACAACAGGTGAGTACTGTTCTTATTCTTTTGGGGAAATATGTTCAATGCTATTATTACAATCCCCTGCAAATAACTCCAAATAAGTCACTTCGAACTGAGCAATTCTCAGCTCAGCTCAAGCAAAACGTTCAATATAAATAACACAGAGATTTAAGAAATGAGAAAAATTAAGTACTTCAGTTATTTTGGAAACTATTAAAAGATGCACAATTTTGGTGCTATACGAGACTCTGTTGCACAATTTCAGGGTTAGGTCAGTGGACATCTCCATTTCTTTAAATGTCCCTCCGTGCAACAGGGCTTCCCGTCCCCTCTCAGATTCCCTCTTTCCCAGAATTACACATGCATATACATGAATACTGAGGCATTCTAAATGCAAAACAATGCTATAGAAATATGGCATTAAAGAATTGATTTGTCTCCATTGATGGAGAGCCTAATTTAGGTTAAATTACTATGTTTATGAAACAGCTTCAAGATTTATTGTTTTTAGCATGATAACTCATCAACTACAGTTTAGCTCACAGGAATTTAAACAGAGAAGTCAATTAACAATAATCTTCAAACTGCCAAAAGCTGCTATAGGTTCAGTAAGTATTCTATATCCATATGAGCACGAGCCAAATAAATAAAAAGATATTGCTTCCAGACCACTGATCTCATTACGGAAATTAAGCAATATTGACTTCAATATTTTAATCACCTAGAACAGTTAAAGGCAACAGTAGCCTCTGAAGATACAAATGTTCCTTTTACTCTAACACTGACCACAGTGATTCACTAGCAGCATGAGGAAATCTAGCTTCAGTGAGTTTTAAGGAAATGTCATACTGGACAGTAGATAACATGCAGAAGGGTGTTCTCCAAGTGATTAGCTTGACAAGATAAACAAAAAGAAGAAACTAAAGTAGTGAACTAATTTTTAAGGTTTTTACTTGATTCAATAAAACTATATTTGAACAACTTAGTAAGGATACAAGAAAAAAAACAAAACCACCAAAATTTGTGCCTGAGCATAATTCAGGAAAAATACTCGATGTATTTATTAAGGGAAAAAAGGGGTTTTTTTGCAGTATTGTGATATAACTTTCAATTCTTGAACAACAACAGCTGTTAATTTCCAGTGAACATCTACTTTTTATTGCTGTGTATTTCTGTCTATTTTTCTTTGCTTCTGTATCTAAAGAGGCTGTGGCCTTCAACTCTATTAATCACCTTACTGGGTCCAAGCGCTCCTGAGCAGTAATGCTCTTTTTAATAAGGTCTTACATAGTCTTTTCATACAGGCAACTAATTCTTACAGGCCTGATCCTTTTCCACAATAAGTTTCACTGTTAAGTCAGAGACTTGCAATTAAGAATTGGTGCAAGGCTAAAGAATAAGCATATTAAGCTATCCGGAATGAAAGCAAACATCATTTCAGAATACCAAGCAAACAAATACAAAGTATAACCCCTTGGGTAGGGCTATTAGAATAAGCAAGCACTACTTGTGCAAGCATTACAAGATCGTATCCACAAACATATTTATTATCAGTCTAAATTTAACTGGGCAGACATGATGGAAAGAAAACATATATAATACCCGCATAATGAATATACACACACTTTTTTCCTGGATAAAGCCCCTGCTTACATAGAATCATGGAATGGTTTGGGTTGGAAAGGACCTTAAAGATCACCTCCCACTAGCCCAGGTTGCTCAAAGCCTCATCCAGCCTGGCCTTGAACACCTCCAGGGATGGGGCATCCACAGCTTCTCTGGGCAACCTGGGCCAGTGTCTCACCACCCTCACAGTGAAAAATTTCTTCCTAATGTCTAGTCTAAATTTACCCTCTTTTAGCTTATACCCCTTACCCCTTTTCCTATCACTACACTCCCTGATAACAGTATCTTAAATCACAATCGCAGCATTATTTTCCTAGCTGGACTTACTGGTATCTCCAAAATCTGTAAAAACCTGTAAAACAAAGACATGCGACAGCAGGTGAGAACGGCTTCCAGCTTAGCACAGCTCAAAGTAGTGCTACCACATTTGCCGATGGGATGTTGGTAATTGGTTGATCCTGCAGGAACCTCTCTAAGTTGTTCTCTGCTGGAAATCACTTACAGCCAGTATCAAGATGGGAAACACTGCTAATTGGCTTTGTCTATTCAGAGAATCGGAGCAGCAGTTTGCAGTCAAAGTAACTGGAAACAAGAATTGCATTAGCTTCAACACTTCCTGAGCTTTCCACACAAGAAACATTACAGAGGAATGTACAAGTATCATTTCAGGATTATCAGAACAAATGTTTTACTTCAATTTAGTTTCATTTACTTAATGAAAAAGATGCCATGCTAATTTTCCACAATTCATTCAGCATTACCAGAGATTCCTGTGATTTCTTCCGGTGTACATCTGCCACTCAGACCCTTTCTCTGCAAATAACGAGCTGAACGACAAGCTATTGCATCCCTTGGCTAAGGTTTTTGCCCTTTGGTGACTAAAGATCCATTGCCTGAATGATTGCAGAGGAAACTGGCAATGAAACTTGTACCTCAGCATAGATCTATTTGTCCCTGTAGGTGGCTGTAGGACCTACAGCCTGAGCCAGACAGACCTTGTCCAGAAGCCACATCACCATAAATCTTGGAGCTCCTCAGCAGAGCTAGCACCCTGCCTCATTAACACAGCTGCATAACTTCTGGACCAAAATTCACTTTTTTTTTTTAAGCAAATGCACATCGACACGAACCTGCTCACACAGCTCTTAAGAGTGGAGAAAGAGTGACAGATGGTTACAAAATGAGAAGGATTAGATCAGGAAGAAAGTGCTTTCTGGAGATACAGGTTCTTAGAACTGCTGAGGCAGAATATAAGGTATGAATAATTTTAAACTATCTTTGCCTCCCAGGAGGCAGGTTTTACGTGACAGAGTACGCCTGTGCTATAGAGGTGTGACTGCCACAGCTGAAGTGCTGCATTTAATATAGTCACCTCAGGCACCAAAAACTCTGAACTCGCATCAGCCTGGATTTCAGTGCCAACCAGTGTAGGTATCAGAGAGTTGTACAGCCAGACAGGACCCTGTAACTGCTGCTTCTCTGGGAGCCCTGAGCTAGCGCAGGCACACCAAGCTGAGCTGGGAAATACAGAACAAACAGAGTTTAAGGCTAAAGCAGAATTCTGAGGTTTGTCTTAAGCTATATCCAGTACCAAAAGCTGTCTGGCCTCAGCTGCATGTGTCCCCAGCACCCACCCTGCTTCCCTCGTGATACCTCTGTCCCCAGACAACTGCAGCCACTTGCCACCATCAAGTGTCACAAAACAGCCCAACTAGGAGAAAGAATCTGGCCACAGAAATAGCATTTAAAATGTCAAGATTAAGGAAATTTCAGTGGGAGTCTACTGAAATCATTAATTTAAACACAACCATTAAGCCAGTAAAATTACATGTCAGTAGGTGTGATAATTGTCAGATGGAGGGGAAAAAAAGGAAAGAGAGCACAGATAAACTACAGCTTGGGCGTTCTGCTATAATTATAAAAATATGTGCGAGGGATCTGAGAAATGAGCTCCAAAGATGACCTAGGTGAAGAGAAATGTAGGAAGAATGTAACTCTGTATGACTTGAAGACTAAGCAGCTAATTTTCAAGACTAGATAAACTGTCTTTAAGCAATGATTTTTAAAAAAAAAATATTTTTTTGGAGTTACTAATCACCACCAAAGTATCACAAGATTATTACACATGTACGTGGAAAGTGCTCCAAACATTATACTTCAGCCTTTCAGTGTAAAACTTTAGATAGATACGTACAGTCAGATAAACAGGTCACAGTCATCTGTGCAGATCACACATGTAATGCTACAGCACACATTGGTTTATAAAGTGTCCTTCAGCTGGCAACACACACTGCAAAATACATAGGCACAGGCTGCAATGTTTGAAGGAAAGCTATTTGCAAGACCTCTTTTATGCAGTCATACAGGTTTAGAAAGGAATAAACATTTCAAAGTATAAATTCACATATCAGATTCACAGACTGCAGAAGAGCCTGTTTGTATCAGAAGATGCATGACTTCATAAAAAAAAAAATTAGCATTGGTAAAGACATTGCAATTCCTTTTATCCTGTGTGAGCCTTCAAAGTTCCTATACACCCACATCCTCAGAAAGAGTTTGAAACCACTGAACATTGGAGCATAACAGAAAGCCATATATGGAGACGCCTTTATATGTGTGTGAAATTACATAAAAAATGGTAAAAAGAAGTTAGAGGAAAAGAGGATTACCAAGGTGAAAAGCAGGCACAGAAAATAAAAAGATAGCCCATTTTATTTCTGGTGTTTGCCATACTCATTAATTTCAAGCCAGTTCAAAAAATAATGAAATGTGTGATTGCTCAATTCAAGGGTGGCCTTTCCTGTTCTCTCCTGCACTAATCACTTCAGTTAATCTGTTTACACACATGGCCTGGCAGGACAAACGCAGCTGCTGCAAACTGAAAATTCAGGTCCTATGCCTGTATTGCTTAACCTGTGAAAGCAAGAACAAATTAAATGCACAGCTTTTTTTTTTTTTTTAAGCTGTTGATGGTATGTTTGATTTTTGGGGGGTTTTTTTCTAACTGTGGAGCCAAATATCTTTCTCCATTCTGCTCACTCACTGATCCTGTGATTCTCGCATTTGTTGCTGTATGGGGAGATACTCTGAGCTAACTCTGGATGCAAGAAACAGTTGAAACATCATGATCAAGGTGTAAACCTTTCTGAGTAGTCCAATTGCTGGCTTTTGTATGAAAGGTGATGTTCTTTAATGTAGTGTTATATTCTTAAAAAAAAAACCACAAACAAACAAACCACAAAACAACAACAAGTTAATAGGCTCAAACCCTACTCAGGAAGAAAACTCAGTTCAAGTATCCAAGCTCCCAGAGGGAACAATGTATAAGAGCCCACTCCACACCTCATATTTCAGCAGTTTAGCACAGAGATTCTGGATTACCAGATGCAAGTACCCAAATGAAGCATTCATGTTCTGCTTCTGGAAACAACACCAGAACCAAGACACCTTCCAGAAATTACCCCAGTGACATAGTATAGGCACATCCCTTCTGAAATGGGAAATGAGACCCTGAAGATTTCTACTAACAGATAAATGCTAGTACATCACAGAACTATAGACCTGCCAGTAAGCAAGACAGAATCAATCTTTTAATTCACATGTTTGATACCTAATCTTTTTTGCTTGCTTATGCCTGAACTTCTTATCCAAGTTTCTGCCCTGGCAGGTGGCTGCAGCCTGCCCCTACCCAAGAAATGGAACCACAAGTATCCTGTCAGATGTCTCCCTACAGTCTGAGGGCATTGGTCCCTGCACACTCCCGCTACAAGGACAAATGAGTTCACTGAAAGAGCTCCAGACCTTACTCCCAGCTGAAACACAAACCTTTCAGTGGGAAGTTGTTTTACCCCTTTCTGGTCAGGAGGCAGAAAGAGTTCAAGCTTCTCTCCCACCTTATTCACAAGCTTTTATCAGACATGCCATCAAGAGGACTTGTTCCATCAACGGAAAATCCCAGTGAGCTCAAGTCTCCATTACCTGCAGGTTAAACAACAGCACATTGCAGTTCTCTCAGAGCCCAACCCAAACCAAAATCTGGCACAGTACTGCCCAGTTACTACTAGCTATGGGGGAAAAAACCTGGGGGAAAGTAAATTATTTGTTCCCTGTAAACATAAATTCCTTACTGCTTCAGCCTGTTAAACACATCTGAAATTCTGTGAACTGTTTGGACTTGAAAATGTTTACTGCTCTCAATTTCCACTTAATCGGTTCAGAATGTTCAAATACATGTCATCTTCTTAGGACTTGAAGGAAGCTAATCAGAAACATTAAAATACAATGATTTCAAGCCGGGAAGGGATTAAATGTTCTCAGATTGTCCCAACCATAATACTTTTGAATTCCAAAAAATAAAATAAAAAAATCCTTAAATGGCAGCTAACACCCAATCTTGTAGACAGAGCTAACAAACGTTAATGGGTGTTTGAAAACACTTTTTCTGTGTTACCAAAAAGATGCAACTTGATTGAAAACTTCAGGACAAGCTTCTGTCATGAAATAAGGAAGATGAGGAAAAATACTTTTGATCAGATTCTGAATGGATTTACATGTATTAAATTTTGTCTCTTTTTAACCACACACAGACCTGAGTTCTTTGTACTTCACACCATATTAGCATTTACACACAGAGAATATGCATAGAACTGCTTTCTAAACCAGGGCAGCTTTAGATGCCTCCTGGTGTAATGTAAATGCAAAATGGCAGGGGATGAACAAGTATCAAGTATCCCTTCCAACACCTTGATCTTAAATGGCTTCTGAAAGAAACTTAACAGTATTCACGAGTTTATGAAGAATCAGGTCCAGTCATGAAAAATTATAGCACAAGTTCTCTGTTGTAACCAGCTGCTAGTAACCAACTGCTAGTAGCCACAAGAAGGAACTACATAAATTGAACCCAAATGGCAAAAATATGAATTCATGGAGAATTCTAAGTTATCTGCTCTGCAACTGCTCTGTTCAGTTTTTATATCAACTACATGTTTTATAATAAATGAAAAGCAACAGAAATATGAAAAGCAACAGAAATTCTAATTGACTGTATGTTGACTTTAACACATCTTTGACCTATTCAGATTAACTACTGTCAAAAAGAGATTTTTCAAAATTATTTAAATCCTTTCTGTAAGAAGAATTCCACATTTTCAGTTGATTTTTGTGATTCTCCTTTTTGATAAAATTATTTTAAGTGTCTAATTTTGTTGCAGTTCATACCTTCCAACTGTAACTGCAAAAAAAAAATAAATCACTATTTCATGTACCCAGAGTTGCTCTTGTATGTCATGATCAGACAAATCAACCTCTGTAATAACACCTGCTAACTCAAACAGTCTGGGAGAAAAATAAAACCATGTATAGCAGTGTATTTTACCCAATGCCACTATGCGGATACTTAGTTCCTCCCACCTCTTAATTAAATTAAATAGCTTATTTATTGGTAAAGACACTTCATTTAGTCTCAAGTCTATCTACATGTCGAGCTATTAAAAATCCAGAAAGGAAGCAGTTTTATATAAAAATAAAGAGAGAGATTATCATAGTGTTGACAAATTTCCTATTTATTATTGGAGAACAACAGTTGTAAAAGGTGCAAGGAGTGCTGATCTGGCGAAATAAAATCAAGAGGCTGTGGAAGATGGGGAGAGACAGGAAAGGTAGCCAAAAGTGAGATCCAGCAGGAATACAGAAGAGAGAAAAAAAAAAAAAAAAAATCAAAAAAAAAAGAGAAAAAAAGAAAAAAAGAAACATCAGAAAAAAATATCAAAGACTAGCAAATCAAAGGCTCATAGAATGGATAAGTACTCTGCTTCACTGAAGTTGAAGGGAATTTTGCTAAATTTAAGCCTTCAGGTTAGAGGTTTGTTCCTGCCAATTGATTTAAAACAGGAAAAATGAATGACATTCTCAAAAGTGCTGTGAAAAGCACTGGCTAATTTCCGTATTCAGAGTGCTTCAGAATATTCAGTAAAATATTCACACAGCTGTAAACAGCTGAACTAAATATTTAGCTTCAACATCAAGTTAATTCATTCAGCAGAGTTTGTAACATTGTTTGTACACAACAACGTGATGAACCTGCTAACCATCCTTCAAGGAGTGCTACACACATAGCTGTGCAAGTGGAAGGCGAGAGGAAAGGAAAACGCGAGAAGCAACAGGATCAGATCATAACACCATTGTTTGGCTGTCTTCAGCTCCCCTACATCTGCACTTTCATCCTTCTGTTGTACCATCCAGGGACTTTAACGCACATTAAGTTATTCTGCAAGTGAACGGCAATCCTGGTTATCAGGTCACTTCTAAGTGACCTGAACATGCCTTGGCCATCACTGAGCCCAAGCTCCACACCACAATTTTCAGCAGGACTGATGCTCCGGCTTAGCACTGAACAAGTGGTTACACAGCTCCCGGCCAGCACAGCAAGAGCTCAGGCCTCTCCCACCCTCCCTGACGAGCACAGAAAGCTTGAAGGGGCAAGTGAAGCCAATATTAAGTGCCAGGCACTTAGACACCATACCTAAGAACAGGGACAAACACATGCTTTTACCCCAGAGTCTCACCATATCTAGTACAGTTCAAGTAAAGATTAAAACACCCGACTGCTTATCTCTACCAGAGCCACACTATGTACCCATAAAGGCTTACCTGTGTCAACCAACAAGGTAAAAAGCAATCCAGGGTTGCAGGAAATGGGATAGTCCAGATGCTCAAACAAAGTCTAGCTTCCTAAAAGCAGACAGTGTTTGGACAGTCAATAGTTATTTCAAATACAGCAACTCAGAGAGTGATTTTAAGTTCTCCATGTAGGATTTGGAGATAACAGAGGAAAACACACATTGGTGAATCTGCCAACAGAGCCCCCTGTGCCAACCCAAACAGAATGAACCCTTCAGAGAGAACTGACTTAAAATACCTAATATTAAAGTGGCAAGTGGCAATAGGTAATTTGAAAAGAAAGATGTGCTCGACCAAATCATCCCCCACGGCTCTTACCTGCCTCCCTTTGTGCCCTCAGAGTTTATCACTGTTGTAGAGGACATTTATTGAGTTTTATTTTCCCTTCTGTTGCCAAAGCACACCCAGGTTAATGCAGTTACTCAGCACCTCTAATGCAGCCAGAAGAGCATTTGACTTTAAAACATACACACTTGAACTTGTTCTTTCTTGGGGGGAAGAAAAAAAAACAAACCCCACCCCACACACACAAAAACACAAAAACACTTTATTTAATACAATCATAGACACTCCTTGCGCTTGAAAACATGAGTTGAAATATACTGCAGGTCTTCATGGAAATCCCAGGGTAAGGGAGCAGGAAATCAAATTGAGGGCTTTAAACCCTTATGTGACTCATTTAGACCCAGAAATCTTGGGCCACCAGACTTGCCTAAATCCATTATAAGTCTTGCTTTATCTTTTGCCCTTTTTATTTTTTTCATTTTTGAAGATGACTTTATAATCTACTTTATTATTGCTCTTATTAGACAAGATGACTGTATTTCCAGGTGCAGGTAATTTCTTACAATCTGCTCTTAGTATTTCCAAGCACCAGTCTCTGATGTGATACAGTGAGCTCAGAAGACACAAATACAGTGCAACATAACAAAATAACCTGACATCACAAAGACATTTTCTAAACCAAACGTTGTTATTGTACTATGGCTAGTGTAAACCAGTACATCTAATTCCAGTAAATATTGATACATATCCATTTGCCTGATTGAGAAGAAATATTCTCATACCAGCTTATTTCCTCTGTTTGCCAATGCACTGAAACATTCAAAACATTTAAGCTTATTCACAGCTGAATAGTGTGAAACATCTAGGTCATTCACCTGTGCGCTGTTCCATAACTACATAGCTCTTGGTACTGCCGCTGAAATATAAGCAGACAAATAAATTGCTGAAACTGCACACTAATGAACTCTTATGAAAAGGGTTTCCCAATCACATCCAAGTTTTAACCTACAACTCCAAGATCAGAATAACAGGGGTAGACACAGAGATACACACTAGAAGAGGAAAAGTCAAATCCCCATTCTGCAATACAGCTCTCTGTACAAATGACACACATATTTTTGGTCCAAATGCTCTCACCCTATAAAATGGAGTACACCGTTAAGTTATGAATTTCCCCAATGACTTTTTTCATATTCAGTACCTTCTGATACATAACCAACATGGATTAACTAGAGAATTATGAGAAGAAATGATCAAATGGTTAACTGCATGCAGAGTGTAAGGGTAGAAACTAAAGTACTTACAAAAAGTGAGCTGACAGGATGGTGTTTATCTGTACAACTATTAATACTTTTGACAACTATTACAACAGCAATGAGCTTCTATGAAAACTGATCTATTCCAAAGACACAATAAAGCTCAGATGAAAAAAACTTCCCACTCAGCTTTTTGCATCAGTTTTTTTCACATGACACCACTCACATCTGTGAAGCTATACTATCATAAGCAAACGAATAATCAAGATACTGATCATTACCAGAAATGGAACACAGTCAGAATCCTAAATCCAGCCATTAATCTCCTAAAATTTAAACTTTGCTCCTGAACACTTTGATCCAAAGCTATTCTGGTAACATTTTTGGTGCAGTTCAAAATCAAAGTACCTATTTTCTAGATGTACTTCAAAGTTAGCCCAAGCTGGCTGAAATCATAAGAGATCAGTCCTTCTTTTCTTTTCCCTTTTTAATCAGTATGATAATAATTTCAGTCCCTCATGTTTAACAGATTATTTCACTGTAGCTGTCAGCCACTTTCTGGTTTTTTTTTAAATATTCTTGTCATATGGAATGAACCTTTCTTTTGCCTTCCTTGAATTCACAGATCCAGAACATCTGAAGAGCACATGTGTTTTCACCTTGAATTTGCCTCCATACTAATACATCTGTATTTCGCTTTAAGAAACATCTGGAACAGCTTTGGGCAGTCTTTCAAATATATGGTAGGCTAAATGTCAGAACAAACGCCAGGAAAGAAAAATAAAATCTCTTGTTATTGCCATTTAGTTTCATCTGTAGTTAAACAAGAGAATAATAAAAGGTGTTTCTATAGCCAGCAGCCTGATTTGCTGCCCTTAGGTGATTCCAAGCCAGAAAATACAAGAGTTGCTCTCTTCTGGGCTTAATCACCTTATGTTGATAAAGGGCTACAAAAAAATTATTCTCCAAAAAGATAGAATGCACAACCCAGCCCAGTAATTATTATTTCAAGCCATATGCTTTAAAAGAAGCTAAAATCTCAACCACATGATATACTGAAAAAGTCAACTACCATTAGGCATTGCACAAGGACAAGAAAATGGATGTCCGGAACTCAACTTATGCATTTTGCAGTGAACACACATTATTCAAATCTCACAGAGTCTAGTAAGTAGGGACAGGACCCCAGCTCTTCCCACCTGCAAATAAGCATCCTCTCAACTAGCCATGTTTCCTCCTAGGCTGGGGCACTCTTTACTTACAAGAGGCAGTTCTGTCCCAAGAATACATTTCACCTTACTAAAAAACTCACCCACACTACACAACCATCACAGATTTTTGACTGATATACTGAAGCAAGCCCAAATAATAATAAATTGCACTAAAACAATATAACACACCAACTCGTTACTTTTTTTTTAATTAATAGTGATTCTGAGGCATCACATTTAAACTGAATGTGCACAAAATAGAAAAATCAGTTTTGTTCACTATTGTAAGTTACAGGTGCATAGTATATTATATCACAGTAACACCCTACATACAAACAAAAGAAAAATATTTTACTAAGAGTGGTAATCCCAAGAAGGGTAAGCAGCTCATAAAACACTAGATTTCTCCATTGCAAGAATTGCTATGTGAAAGTTACAGTTATAACAAATCTCGCTCGATTCTCTGGGTAAGGACACATGGTGAGAACATATCAGACAGCCCTGAAAAAGGAGCTGCATAAGACAAGCCATTGTAGGAACTCCTGTGCTCGGAGACATCCTCAAGGCATAACTCTGCCATTAGTCCCTTTATGAGAGTGGCTTAAGAAGTAGCTGCCAGTGTACCTTAGTTAAAGATGACTGTCTTTTCTGACCTAGTTTCCCTATGGTGGCAGAGAGGGGAGAAGCGGGGGGAGAGGAGAGAGGCAACTCCATCAAAAGATGGAACTTTTCCCTGTCAGGAAAAACATGACAGCAAATGTGTAGGAATCCCCTGAGATCCAGACAGTTCCCTGTAGGTCATGAACAAAGAGGAATGGTGAAGGCAAATGTCCTTAACACAATCATGCCAACCACATTCCCATCTCAACTTAAAGCAGCAAGAATTTAGAGTCTTTTTTTTGACTGTCAAAACCTGATTAGACGCTGAAATTTAATTTCCATCTCCTCTCAAGTTTCACTCTTAGTTGCTGTAAATATTTTCCTACATCAAGCAAGTACTGGTAAAATAATCTAATGCTACCCAGCTACCACACTTCTCAGAATATGCTTCTAAGACTTTTTAGAACAGTGTTTGTGCCACTGGCATAGCTGTGTCCCTCACTAGAGGCAACTGTGTACATTATCAACTTTTAATGGAAGCATAAGTTTTAACATTTATGGCATTTTATGAAAGACATTTCACAGTTATAGAATGCAAGCAGTAGAGTTCTCTCCTTAAAAGGCTTTACAAACATTGCATATGCCTCAGAAGAAATTATGCTGTATGTTGTGTCACATTTTTATGTAACATTATGCTAACAACTGCTTAACAACCCTAAAAAAAAAATCCCTAAGTATCCTCAAGGACAATTTAAAAGTTACAAATTCCAATACTAAGGAAAAACTGTTTGGTACTTGAACTGCACAGATAAAGTAGCTAATTTTTCAGCAGTTCAAAATGACATTTTAAACAAGATGAAAGCATACCTCTTGACTGAATTACTTCTATCACTGACCTTTCAACCTTTCTCAACTTCTTTGTAGATTTATTAGAGGGTTTTTCTTCCCAGGCTTCAGCTACAGACTTAACAAAGTGCAGCATTAATCAAAATTTTGGTGCGCAACCTCCAGCTTGCTGGTCATACTGATTCCTTTGCTGGTCTCACCCTCCTGCTGAACCCAAGAAAGCCCACCCAGTCAGGACTATTTGTAGGGTGTAGGAAATCAAAGCATCAGATCACAAATGAATCCTCTTCCTTCAGACCAATGTCCAAGGAAAAAGTCTCCGTGCGCTGGCTCTGCACCAGTGCTTTGCTTCAGGAAGGCAGCAGCTGATCTAGAGAACATTTCCATCAGCAGGCACTACAGACCTGCTCCCAACTGCTCCAAATCTTGCTTTCCACTTTTCAAATTCCTCCATGTCTTCCATCTCTCACAGGCTTACCAAGGCATGACTTGCCAAGCTCACCCTTCCTATTAACCCTGTTGGAGACTTAGAAAAGACAGGCCTAGGTTCGCCTACCCAAAAAACAACCGAAAGCAAACTGGAAACCACAAACAACTAAAAGGCCCCACGCCGCGATGATGGGCTGCTCCGTGCTGCTGTCCGTGAGCAGTGCAGGATCCAGAGCATCATGCAGAAGGCAGTGGGGCCAGCTAGAAATCAACTCTTTCCTCACAATTTAAGTACAGGTCATCCCCCAGCAACCGGTCTGAAAGTCATGGCAGGCATCTAATCAGGCCAGAAATTGCTTCCCTGGTGTCAGCTTAGATGGAAAAAGGAACCTGTGTGTCATCACCCCAAATAGCTAGCTGGAGTTGTATTTCTGCACAATAGCAACTTAAAGTAACACACAAACAGAACAGCATGAGTCCAAAAATTTTACCCTGTAGGATTTCTCAGAGGACTTTGACCAGACTAGAACAAAACGCAATCCATAATATTATGTTTACTGCATGAAATGAAGTTAGTATGAGATACTTCATGCGTCCTCTGGATACTGAAAAGAGAACAACTTTGCTGAAGAAATAAAAGAAAACCAACTGTAGTGAAGGAGATGTTATAAACTAACACTTTCACATGAATCATTAACACAAAGGTAATCCATCGCTATTTTACATAAGAAAGGGAAAAGGATAAGGTAAAAGTATCAAGTCACATTATAAATCAAAATTATATTTAAGCGGTATATTGTGTTCACTTCAGGAATTCTTCATTGCAAAAGGAACAGACGACAGCTGACTAATTCAGACAGGTGATAGATGTGATTAGAAGTGCTCAGTCTCTATACCCAAGTGATAGGGCAAGGAAGAGATTCTTGTAGAAATATAATAAACTGACAGGAAACATAATTAATTAATTTCTATTCATCTCCTCTCACAAAAGACCACCACTCAGACAAGTAAAAAAAGGAAAATTCAAAAATCCTGTGTATCATCCCTTCTTCCCTACATAGGGCAATTAGCCTGCGAAATTGATTGCTACAAGGTTATGACCTAAATGACAACAGCAGAATAAATACATAGTTAAAATAAAATTTTGTAATCAGGAGTAATGACAAACAGAAACAAACGGGCAACTAGTGAGGTCAGCCTTGTCAGTTCTGAGTTAGAGAAGAAAGTTTCTTGTGTCTTTTCAAGGACGTTTTCAAACCTTCTTTTCCTGTTTAATTTTCATTTTTCTTTCTCTCATCTCCTTTTTAAGCCAGTATTTGGAGAGGACAAATTTAAACACTCAAGTTTCAATTAAGAAGCCCAAATATGGTAAAGAATGTTCTTAAGTTTACTGCCTTCTCAAACACTTTTTTTACACGTGTGTGTATAAATTGTATATACACACACATACATATACACACTGGATTCAGTGATTACAGACTTACCACCAGTTTCCACTAGCATTAAGTTTGTGGGGCTGGGGGGAAGCAGCAACTTCTTACGGAGACTATTTAACTTAATACATAATTATAGTTTTACAGTGGGCACTGCATGTAGAGGAGACAACTTTATTTTGTGATGAAGCATATATGCCATAAACAAATTCTTTGCTCATATCTCTTTTCCCCCAGGGATAATAATTTCTTTAAGCATCTCTTTAAAGCAGAGATCCATCCCTGGATAAAAGCCCCTCTGTTATAAAACAGATTCTAGAAAATAGAGCAATGAAGCTTTATCTTTAAACCGAGGGAAACTAGAATGCATTTTTACTAAAGACAAGATTTCATTTACACCTATTCAGCTGTTTAATCTTGAACACATCTTGCTCTCTCTCCAGAAGAGCATGCTCCACTCCAACATCTCACTACAATGTATTATCAAATTATCCTTCTTTTTTCAGTTCTATGGCTTTTCACTTAAATATTATCTACACTTCACCTTTTTTTTTTTTGATGGCTCATTTTTCCCCTAGTTTGATAAAATCAGTCTTCCTTTTAAACTGGGAATTATCTCTGCTTCCCAGAGAGGACAGAGTACTCAGTCTGTAAAGACCTTTATAGGAAATGCATAGAGTAAGACAATACAGTATGGAGCAGCAGGCTTTGAAACATAAACATACCTATACATTATTTGAAGACAAAAGTAACAAATGTATTTCAAGTATTAACAACTGTGAGATGAACTTGAATCATCTTTGCTAAGGAAACAGCAAATTTACAGCACAAAGAAGGCTGTCTCAGATTATGCCGATCACAGAGAAGTATTTTCTGGGTGGGAGGGCTATGGACCACTGCTCCTGCCTGCCTGTTTTCCCACCAGCCCGCTCTGCTGCCCATCAATGAGCAGAACAAAACAACAGCCACAAGGCCAGCCTCTGAGGAATGTCTCCACACACATCTTAAAGTGTTATTACCTGAACCTTGGTCCTATTAGTAACCTTCCTAACCGAAAAGCAAAATTGGTGAGATGAAGCATGCAAGGCCAGCACTGTATGCCATACATACACAGGGCTAAAGTGATTACCACTGAATAAACAAAAAAATCACACATGCAAACCAATCTAGAACAAGCTAGGACCACAGATGTCTTTCTCAGGCTGCAGACTTGGGCTTCTTCTTGAAGACTACTAATGACATTACAGCAGACAGGAGACAGCCATAGCTCATATGTAACATCAAGTCATAACTTTTTAGAGCCACTACTTTCTAAGACACAAGCCCAACCAAGGACATACGACAGTTCATTATTTCCAAATATGTAATTTTGAATATGATCAAAATGATCAAAGAGTTCCCTGGTTTCCCTCCCTCTCCCTAAGATTTACCATTACCTCAGCCATTTGCATTTGCAGACTTTTTCCAATAATTAATTCGTTTTTCTCCCTCTTCACTGTGAAGAAACATCACTACAAACACAGTCTGGTATAGTTTCCAATTTATAAGTACATTTTGAGCCCTATCAATTACCATTTTCCATCCATTTAAAATGCACTAGCTGACAGTACGCTTGCTTATTTTCTTAGCTGAAATGCCAGATGGTAGCAAGTTAAATGCTCTAAGTACTTCCATTGCATTAACAACACTACAGTTAAAAACCAAACGTTTTATCTCATCAGAAGAGATAAAGTGACAAAAAATCTATTGTCTATAATTGCATGCCAATTGGCATTAATTATCTTATAACTTCTTTTAATTTTGTAATAATTGAGTCTTATATCAGGCTCTTCATTTTCTTGCCTGGATTAATATTTGTCTGACAAGCCTATAATTATCCTGGTCATTCAATTTACCCATATTAAATACAGCACAGCATTATCTTATTTTCCATCCTCTGGAACCTACCTCATATTCTGAGACTTTTTGAAATTCTAAATTCTATTAATTTCCTGCTATTGTATATTTAATTGTCTAGTAAGTATTCACAATTCAATTTTTAAGTCATTGGGCATTTTTTAGATAAATATAAACATATGCATATAAAACTCCACATATACCTTCATTATTTCTTTTAGTGAGACTGCCTCTCCATTTTAATATTTGCTAGTTTCAATTTATCTTTATAATTTGCATTATTCTCACACAAACGTGTAAGTAACTTATAGAATCATAGAATAGTTAGGGTTGGTAAGGACCTTAAAGATCATAGAGTTCCAACCCCCCTGCCGTGGTAACCAACTTCTTTGGTTACTTCTTTACTTTTCAAGCTACTGGTTTTACCTGTTTTGACAGTAAATTAGCAAAATGCGTGAGCTTACACATTGTTTTAATCACATGACACAATAAATCAAGCTCATGAATTTTTTTTCCAAGAGCTGTAAGTATATTTAAAAGGTTAAAAAAAAAAATCAGTTCTTCAGCTATATATTTGCTTCCTTGAAAAATAAGCACATGTACTGGGGCTTTGATACACCAAGAAGCCACAACCTTAAGTTACTTGACTTAAGCTTCCCTTGCCACCTATACAGAACTACAACAAGAAAAACAAAACAAAAAATTGCCCCCACACAAACAGTAACATCTCCTTTCAAACTCTCAAAGAAACTGTTTTTGCATTTCTTTTCAGCAAGAGATAAAGATTTTTCATTACCCAGATTAGATCAAGAACTGTTTAAATTTTTACTGAAAGTTTGATGAAAAAACTGAATAGGTAAGTGCTCTGAACGTGTTAACAAATAATCATACCAGGTCTTAAGCAAAAATAGAGACAAAGTTTAAGAAATATTCCAGTATTAGCCTATCAGTTTTAGCTACCCTTATAAACTATGACTTTGGTCTAGATTAATTTAGACTGATTCCTAACTGAGCTTATCAAGATAGTAACCTAGATACACCAGCAAGCA
>WKFP01014361.1:2146972-2167922 GCA_011057875.1 Pterocles orientalis
TCTTATTTTCCATCCTCTGGAACCTACCTCATATTCTGAGACTTTTTGAAATTCTAAATTCTATTAATTTCCTGCTATTGTATATTTAATTGTCTAGTAAGTATTCACAATTCAATTTTTAAGTCACTGGGCATTTTTTAGATAAATATAAACATATGCATATAAAACTCCACATATACCTTCATTATTTCTTTTAATGACACTGCCTCTCTATTTTAATATTTGCTAGTTTCAATTTATCTTTATAATTTGCATTATTCTCACACAAACGTGTAAGTAACTTATAGAATCATAGAATAGTTAGGGTTGGTAAGGACCTTAAAGATCATAGAGTTCCAACCCCCCTGCCGTGGTAACCAACTTCTTTGGTTACTTCTTTACAACAAACACAAGCTACTGGTTTTACCTGTTTTGACAGTAAATTAGCAATTGTTTTAATCACATGACACAATAAATCAAGCTCATGAATTTTTTTTCCAAGAGCTGTAAGTATATTTAAAAGGTTAAAAAAAAAAAATCAGTTCTTCAGCTATATATTTGCTTCCTTGAAAAATAAGCACATGTACTGGGGCTTTGATATACCAAGAAGCCACAACCTTAAGTTACTTGACTTAAGCTTCCCTTGCCACCTATACAGAACTATAACAAGAAAAACAAAACAAAAAATTGCCCTCACACAAACAGTAACATCTCCTTTCAAACTCTCAAAGAAACTGTTTTTGCATTTCTTTTCAGCAAGAGATAAAGATTTTTCATTACCCAGATTAGATCAAGAACTGTTTAAATTTTTACTGAAAGTTTGATGAAAAAACTGAATAGGTAAGTGCTCTGAACGTGTTAACAAATAATCATACCAGGTCTTAAGCAAAAATAGAGACAAAGTTTAAGAAATATTCCAGTATTAGCCTATCAGTTTTAGCTACCCTTATAAACTATGACTTTGGTCTAGATTAATTTAGACTGATTCCTAACTGAGCTTATCAAGATAGTAACCTAGATACACCAGCAAGCAGTTGAGAGATCTTTCTGCCTTTATAAACAAAGTTAAAAATAATGAAGAGAATCTGCTTTGTGAGAAAAGAACAAAGCAGCAATAAGCTTTTTGGAATTTTTCCAAATTAAAAAGCTCACTTTACTGTAAAATGCATCAAATTCATGAACTTGAAAGCAAAGGCTTGTATACATTGAACATACATTTTTCCATTTACCTAGTATAGACAATCCCATTCATTACAGCATAAACTTTAGATCTGCTTTATGGCATTTTGTCTCACTTTTACTACTTTATTTAATATAACTGAGATCACTTGTTTAGGAGGCAGTTTCCATTTATTCCATTTTTGCTCTATCCTTTTTATGGGTTGGCTTAGAGACATACTGTCATCCAACAATAATGCAATATCCCAGAAGCCCAGGCTCTCTGCTGCAAAACATTGTTTACGAAATATTTTTGGCACTCTAAAAGAATTAGAGGTTCTCATTTAAATTTTATGACACAAAAGCCAAAAGCAGCATTAAAATGTTTAGGTCTACAAGAAACATCCAAATGCCATCACAAATTCTAATCAGATGCTGCTGGGACATCTAGTCTTGTAAGCATGCCTTTTGGCAAGGAGAAAATCCTCTGAGTCAACATCACAACCTTGCTTTCACGTCTGGCACTTCTAATTGGAGGGTCACATTGCAGGTCCTCTCACTTTCTGGCTTACCTTTACCTAAGTCCTGTGAAAAAAGCTGATACACCTTTGCCTCTTGACCACACAAGAAAAACACTGCCACGCACAGCAGTCGATCAGAGACTACACCCAAATTTTTAACCAGCTAAGAAAATGTTAATAATAAGTACACACCACGTGGCATTTAGAGTTACCTCTATGTCTTGGTTCAGGAAAGCACTTCTTCAAGAAGCGCTTAATAGAGCCTTCTCTCACACCAGCTGTATTTCATCACCTTTGTAACACTCACAGACCTCAAAGCCATGACAGCACACCGGCCACACTCCCTCATCATTGCCAATCATCTAGCAAAACACTTTTAATTTCAGCACAGGGGTGATCTAATACTTTCAATAAGGTTAGACACACGCACATACCCAAGCAATCAACAGGTACCTGCATCCTCAGGACCCCCAGTGCACGTGCAGGTTTCGGCTGGTCCATTTCCCTCCTGTGGCAGCATTGGTGACCAGGAGCTGCAGCTGAGAGGAGCATCACTTCAGTGCTACTGTTGTTAGGTCACATCGGGATTACCTCACCTTGCAAAGTGCTTTTCACTGCCATTGAGCCAGCATCACCAATATACAGACAAATATTCCATTTCTATTTTACTGCTGCTTTTAACAGCAATGAGATCAGCCCTCACCATTACCTTCTTTATCCTCAACTCATCTGGGCAACATGTAGTTTGTTCTGCAACATGAATCAAAGCTGATACTAACCATGATTTTAACTTAATGTTTTCATGAAAAACTTCCATCAGTTTTCTGCTAACCAGTATTAACATGCCCAGAGTATTTTTCACATATATGGCAAGAATTAAGCATGCATTTTGCTTATTTCTGTGAAGCTCATACAAACTTATTAACTATTCCAAGTACCTTCTGCACCACAGAAAACCTAAACGCAGTGTTATTAACACAATTTTTTTTATCCCTCGCTTCAGTCTGCTGTGTTTTTCTCAAATCCTCGGGTCCTAGCCTCATGAGTTCAAGCTGATTTATTTTTGTTTGCCTTTTTCCCCAATATTTACAGTTATGTGATTGCTGAAGAAATTCTCAAAACCCAATTCGGATGTTCCCAAACACCCATCGATACACATACAGCCCTTCAAATGATCTGTTAAATCACCCGAGAAATGGTAGAGTGAATTTCATAACTGGGGAACCTTAAAAAAAAAAAAAAAAACACAGGTTTGTCTACCTGTAAATCCTTAAACACAGCAACCAGCCCCAGAGTTTGATTTTGTCTAGGAAGAGTAGATATATACACAGTGACTCAGTGGTTAAGAGTAACCGACAGCCGAGCACCTTATAAACACTGAACTTAAATATTTGGTTTTACATGTTGGAATCAGGATGGTCTCCAATCACACACATACTGCAGACTAGAAGCTCTTGTATAGCTACCCGTATGTGACAAGGATGCCTTCCGTAGCACTTCACTGTGAAAGTTAGAAAGGATTTCATCTTTCCCCTCCATGTTTATCATCTTCTCAGAATAAAGAAAAAAAATCTTTTTAAAAAGTATTTTCTCCTTCTTTCAAGAATAGTATAATAAAATAACCAGATGCAAAAAAGAAACCCAAACAACACTTGCGTGCATTCAAATTCTATAAATCTCGATTAAGATGTACTATGACTCCATTTTACAATATATAATTTTATAAAGTTCTTCCCATGCAAAAATTGCTTTTTTCCTTGTGGTTAATCTTAGATTCATTGCAGTTAATTTTGTTGCGCATTCCAGTGATTAAAGCTAGAATCACAAGGTGCTTCTTCAATTTCATTAATGCCAAAGTGCCTCAGATTTTTGCTCAGCACCAGCAATACTAGATTTGCCAGGAGCTTAACAGTCAAAAACACTTTCCAGCATAGTCCAGGGACTTCATATCAAGAATACTCCATGATGTGAAGTCTTCATGGTCCTCATTTAGGTCTATTAGCAATTATCAAGCCATAAAGGTAGAAAGCCCTTTTTTTGTGTAATATTTATAATATTTAAAGACTGTAAAAAAGAGGGGAGTGTAAAGCCATGAAGGGAAACAAAATTATTGTTGGATTTTTGGGCATTACTTGCTTAGGCATGCAGGCAAGTCCCTCAGCATGCACCTCCAAAAAAATTAACTAGCTTCAAAAAAATACTCTTCCGGTAAATAGAATTTTGAAGAAGGAAGAGGAAGGTTAAGTGCCTTAATGTCCACTTAGCTTAGGTTAGCTCTCAGCACAGCAAGCATTCCACCTTAAAAAGAAGCATTCAGGCAGAGAAGTCAAACAGCATGACCAAATATGCATATTTTGTTGCTCGAATAATGGCAGGGAGCCTCACTAATTTAAAAAAAAAAAAAAAAAGGAATTAAGAAGAAAGACACCAATATTGTTTCTAGGCTAAGTGAGACTGGCACAAAGCATTTGAAATAGATTTTAAAGCTTTCACTAGGGTGAAGGTAGCTCATATTTTTGCTGAAATGTGAATTTGCACAAAGAAAAGGAAATTTAAAATATCCACTGAAATGCACTTGAAATAAACTTACCGAGAATCACAGTGCTATGAAGTCATTCTTAAGTCAAGTGCTACATTTACTTGAGCCCATTCTGAAGCCTCACATAAAGCTACTGTGTGGAAAGCCTTGATTTTTGTAGTAAGCACGGGGACAATGTGCAAACACAGTATAAAACATTTGGTAATCTGACCACACTGATTGGATTGACAGTGCTTCCTAGTAAAAAACTCTTCCATAAGCACTTATCTTGCCACTGTTACACTAGAGCCAGGGCACTCTCTCACATGCACAAAGATAAGCAGTGACTTAAAAACTGCTGTGCACGTTCAGTGGCACGGCGAGTGATCTGCATATGCAGATACGAAGGGTGTGACTACCCCTGAAAGACTGTTACCCCACCACACCTGTAGCTCTACAGGTAACAGAGCACTGCCAATTGACAAAACTGGGGAATGAGTCCCAGACCTGCAGTCTTCCTTGCCAGTTCACGGCAACCTGCAGCATTTATTTCTGTAAGCAGTAATGATAACTGGAGGTATTCAATCCCATGCCATTTTGAGACCATTTATTCCAAGCCTACTAGACAGCTTCATTTGCCAAATCAATATTGAAATTAGTTAAAAAAATTATTTAATTCACAGGTAGAATAATCATTGTACCAAGAGAAGCAGAACTAAGTTTAGAGCTACAATATAAGGACTAAAGTCCAATTTACAGCAACTAAAGTGTTTGTTGCAGAATGTTCCTTATGAAACAGTAGTCTGAGTACAAAGACATGGATATCAGTGGCTCCAACTATTAGCTCTGGTAACACAGTTCAGTAACGGTTGGGTTTTTTGGTAGTATACAGAAAATATGGTCAGCCTATGCATATGCAAGAGTAAAGTGACAGTCTTCAGCATCATTACATGCTAAGTTACTGGCATGTTTACCAGCACAGAAGGATAATACATTGAGTTTCAATCTTTTGATGGCATTTGATCATCCTTTACTGATTATTTTCTTGGTACTAAAATAATTGCAAGAAGAAATAAGAGCAATGGATGGAGAAATTAAATACATGAATTGTATATCTTTTTCCACCTTCCCTTTTATCTCTCCCTCACTTTTCTACTGTTTTTTTGAAACAAATCTTCTCGTACTGAATTAAGATGAAACCGGCATTGAAAAATCCCTGTCTAGCTCATTAGGTCCTGGTACGGTACCACGAGCCTTTTTCAGTTTTTAGTCAACATCCATACCAACAGAACCAGGGAAATATATAACACAAAGTTTCCCATAGCCATACATTTTTACAATTAAAAGAGCTGTCAATAGATACATTTTCAACATTTCAGACTTTGAATCAGTTGAAGATTTGCAGGAATATACTGTATCCACAGAAACTGCTTTGGTCAGGTGCTGTTTAATCTGGGCAACAAAGACGTAGTGGGTGACTTAAAACCTCAGCTTGCAAGAAGGGTGCATTGGTGCTAGTGTGAATTTTCACTGAAACAGCTACTTACTGGCTGTTTCTGAAACTCAAAAAAACTGCAAGTATTTTTATATACAAAAATTCTATTAGATAGAGTTGTTTAAGAATGCTTATCTGACATGCCAGGGAGATAAATTTTCTGCTATTGCCTACAAATAGGAGCTCAGCCCAGAAATGAAACATAGTACTTTGTACACTTTCTCCCTCCGCCTTCAAATCAGATTGGGTAAGGGAGGTTGTTGGTTTTACTCAAAGGAGAAAAGCTGTTCCAGAATTCGGCTGATAACAAGGTTAGCATCCTTTTCGCTGCAGACTGCACCTGGGGAGCTGGCACACATCAACCGATTTCCCAATATCTTGAAAGCAAAAAAGGATCTCCATCTGAGCCAGGCAACCACACCAGATCTCTCCAGACCTCCTTCAGTGCTCAGGCCAGCTTTTCCACCTAATCAATAAAGCCAGTCACGTAATCCATTGAGGGAAAACATTTACTGAAAGTGGAACATTTACTGAAAAGTGCTGAAGTGAGACAGACATGAAGTCCCTTCATTCAAGTTCGTAAGGATCAGGACCCCCGGCACAGACCACCTACAGGACAACCAGACAGGACTCCCACAGCTCCAGTACAGCTCTGGCAGATATTTTGCATCCCTGTAGACGGTGTTTGCTATAACATCTCAAAGTCAGACCTCTGCTCGACTGACATCTCAACCCAAAGTCAGACCCTTGCTCGACTGAGTGCTGGGGGAAAGCCTTGCTTTTCCTTTACCATCCTCTGCTTTGAAAGAGTTGCTCAAACTCAGATCTCTACAAAAATCTAAATCAGACATTTGAATGTGGAGATCAGCTAGATCTCCTGTTCAGTCCTCTCAAATAAACCACTTTTGAAATTTGACACTAAGTCATTTACACACAGAATTAATAAAAAAATCACACCTAACATTATCTGCATGGTTCATACACGACCTGCCGTTTATGCCCACTACGAATCAATGTTTTATCCTTTTGCTTTCCATCCATAAAGCAGCTGAGTCATTCCAACATTTTTTTGCTCACATCAAATATCAAAAGAAAGTGATTTAGTTCAAACACTTTTTCAAACTTTGTAGGCTCTGTTCTCCTTCTTGTGACCCTTCAGTCCTTTCTCTTCCCCATACATCTAAAAACAATGTCAGTAATTTCTCTACAGTACAGATAAACCATGTCCCATTTCCTGCCTCAGTATACCAATTGTTCCCTCTCCATATGTAAAAATCTGAAATTTTATTCGTTGTATACATAGCAAATTTATGTATATATGTATGGACTTTTAAACATGGCTTTTAAATTATATTTAATATGCAATAGTTAATATTAATATATACAAAATATTGTAATTTTATATATAGTCCATCCACACGTTTAGAACTTACTCTATAACTTAAAGGTATTACAACTGCTGTTCAGTATCTGGTGCTCTGAAATTTCATCAGTTCCGTAACTGTCACCATCCCCCAAAATACATTCATATTTCTTTCAGTACCCTATTTAAGGGACACATGTAACTCAAAACATGTAGGTTTTTCCAAGCTATCAAACAGCACATCTATTAAAAGTATCTTTAAAAAAAAAAAATCCTTATTTGCCTGTATCAGCTGGTTTTGTCCCCGGAATGATAAATTGCAATCTTCAAATTCCACGCTGAGTCAGACACATTTTGATCCACTGCAGTATTCTCTTTTCCTGTCCTTATACACTGAACTTCTTCAGCACTACTCTCTCATGTATACGGTTATCTTTATGTTTAAAATGTAGGGGACATTGCAGATTAGTAACAGTGTAGTTCATTATGATTCAAGAGATTCGATGGGATGTAATACGCTGTTGGAGAGCAGTGGCTCCCAGGACCCATGCTCTTGACTTACATACAGGCACAGGCTCCATTATGTGAATGCACCCAGAGGGACACTAGAAACGTAAAGCTGTGACAAAGCCAAGAGGGACTCCTGGCAGGGGACCCGTAAGTTTTTAAATGACAGTTGATAGCTTTCAAGTCAATTAAATCTTACATGTTTACATTGTTTGGATAAAGAGTGTCAAAAGCACTAGCCTTTGTCACCAAATTCTCCTCCCAACAGAAACAACCTGGAACCAACATGAACACCACTTATTTCTCAGACCAATTAAGGTTCTAGTGCATAAAACAGCTGAAAAAAACCACACATTTGCTTTCATATCCATCCCTCATTGATGTTCCCACACACAAACCATGAAACAAAAGTAATGCGTCTAAGATAAAGTTCGACAGACACACTACATTACTTTGATTACAGGATACATTAGACTTAGACAACTAACTCTTACAAGCAGTTTGAGAGCTGATAGGCATAAACTGAAGGCATAAAACCAAAACTGGGTCCTTTACCTAAAGTAACAAGGGGGAAGAGAGAAAAAAAAATTGATACACACAAAATACCCAGAGAAGTGTATGTACAAATGTTTCGCACTAACATGAAAACCTATTTAAATGAGAATAGAAAGGTTTTAAGATGATTTTAAAATATAACAAGAAAAGCTAACCTAATTGTATTATTTGAGCTTACAAAAGCAGTAGGTATCTTTAATAAGGAAAGAGCAAGTGATTATTTTGAAGTAAACAGCACAAACATAATTTAACAACCTTTACAGTAAGGAATCTCTCCTACTCCTTTTCCTCCTTCAAGATAAGAAAAGAACCTCTGAGCTGTCTGTAGGCCTTCAATGATTCTCAGAATCCTTTCTTGTATTTCCAGTGAAATATTTTGTCATACTCTAACCAGTTTCATAGTGTGTGATGCGTGAAGAATAACAAAAGTGTAAAAATATTACGAAATTTTCCTTTTATGTTCTCCAACTTTGTCTGGCAGAGGGTAGCACTGCCTCTAGATCATTCTTTACAAAGCAAGCAGTGCACAGCTTTGCCAACTTTATCATGCTGTACCTCATACTCATCTCTGGCTAGCTTGGTACATACACTTTAACTATTAGTCTCGGAGGCTCAGCTGTGCATCTAACATTCTCAATTTAAATCTTTCTTACCATCCATCTTGCTTCTACTTATCTTGCACCAATAGCCTGTTACTATGAGGTGATAATTAAGCTCTCGGTTTCTCTTTTTTAATCTTCTTTTGATGAACCATTTCTGTCTCTTGTTTTTTTTTGAGACTTTTTGTAACAATTCATTGTCCTTCTCCCAAGTTCTTCCCTGTGTGTACCTGTCTTGTGGCTTGCCTGCACTAGGACTGCACTCCTCATTTGCTTTTGGAAGTTGATCGAAGATCTGTCCAGTTCATCGTCTCTCTTGTAGTTTATCGTTGTGTCTTCTGCTCTTACCACTTTTCCTTCATCCTTCTGTTCAGTGTAACACCTGTACTTCAGTAAGCTTACGTGCCGTTTTGCAGTGCTGACTTTCTCCTTCAGAAAAATATTACTTTGTACATGGTAGAGCATGACGTGAGTTAGTCTCATGATTCGAGTTAAATTCCATGAAGAACACAGCCATGCTAGACATGCTCTAGAAGCTGAAGGACCTGAGCAGTATCCAAGCAGGAAATCCGAGATTTCCCTGCATTTTGCATCCTCTGGGCTGCTATGGGCCACAATCTCTTTTGAGATGGCTTTTCACATGAAGAAATCAGCAAAACAGAAAAATCAGTCAGATTTAAGAGACAGATAAGACAAGACCTAAGCCTTAACCATAAGTGCACTAATAGAACGGAATAAGTGAATAAAATGCCGGAAATAGAAGTTTAAAAATACAAATAAAACAGGGACTGATGTAGCAAAGAGACTGAAGTTCATAGCAGCTGTCAGTAGACACAGGAAACAGGGACCAGCCAGCACAGAAGACTAAGTCAGTAGTCAGAAAGGGAGATGGGATAGGACACTAGCATCTAAATGATGAAAAAACTAACATACTCCAATTTGGAGGGCATGGGTACTTCACAAGACATATAAATATTTTTTGTCAATAGAAATTTATACGATGATGAATATGGACAAAAGAACAACGAGTATCTGATTGATCAATCTGGTGGCAGAAGAAAGCCCTTAAATTTAAACAGTAAATAATGTTGTGCACACACAGATACTCCTGTAAAATATGTATTGCTGGAATCCATAGCTCTACTGTGAATAAAGACCTCCATTTTACTACAAGAAAGTAAACATGTCAAACAGGTAAACCCAGTTGACCATTTAGAACATACTTTCAGCCCAATTCAGCATTTAGACAGCAATCAAAACTTCTTAGATTTGCACTCAAATCATTGCAAAGAATGCTGGAAGATACTAGCTGAAAATAATAATACAAATTCCTTCCCACTTTCACTCTTTAGCAGTGTGGCACTCTTGAAGCTGCCATTTGCTCCGTTAGGATTCATTATTATGTACACACAGCCTCTCACAAAACGATATTGCTATTTGCCACCTCAAAGTAAGATAATAGCATTTTCAAAATGCAATTAGAACCTTTCAGGAAAAAGCTCAAGCTGTGTTTGCATAATATGAAGTTAACTCTCTACTACATTTTACAGAGAGGCACACCAAAGCTAATAAATTCTCCTCATGTCTTCAGATTATTGACACACCTACTGGCAATGTCAAGATGTTAGTTTAAAGAATTTCAAATATGAAACAGTTCAATAATCTGGTTTACGACAGCTGACTGACAAAGCTAATTAACTGCCTGGAGAAGATTCTTTATAAATGAAGCAACTTCTGTCTGAACATATTTCCAAGAACAACAAAATGCTCGTTTTGTCTTTCTCTCTTCTCTCTCATATTCTCTCTCAGATTCTCTATTCCACCTAGTCTTTGATTAAAGGTTTCTTGAAGGTATTTATAAGTTGATCTTCCTGTGACTTGGCAGTTTCTCATTTTAGGCACCCTTTGTAGCTTCCTGCTGGACACTTCTACCCCTCTCCTCCAGAGCTTTTTGTAAAAATTTATCTTTTCAGGCACCCTATACAGTGTCCTGGAAGAGTTTCATGTCTGAGCATCTACAAGCTTTCCCAGCTGTGAGGCTGCTGCTTCACAACACTCACCCGCTTCAGTTATTTATTTACAAGCCTTCCACCACGCATTGTTTCCAGAGATCCTGTTTGTATCCAATTCTAGTCACACTAAAGGAAAACTGAAGGAAAAAGGTGGTTTTTTTCCCCCACTTGACTTACAGAATGTTATAATTTTGGGGGATTTTTTTTTTATGCAGAGGAAGCTGACACTGATAGCTCTAGCTATGATTAGCCTTTACTTTAAGCAGACATTACTCAAGCACAGCATGTTGCTTTGCCAACACATCTCAGTCTTGGCCTGAAAGACATCGTTATGCCCATTAGATGGTCTCTCCTTAGTGAAAACAACCTACTAACTATAACAGAAAATGTACCAGTTTTCTGAAGTGAACAGACAGTAGAGCCAACAAAACTACTTACTGCATATTAGTAACAAATTAAGGGCACTGACAGTATTAAGATTAGAACACACCTACATAATCCAACTAAAAATACCTGCAGCCAGAGGAAGAGCCATTTTATGAATATGACCAACATCAAGCTTTTACTCCCATCAGAACCCAAATCTGAACGTGAGTATTACTGCATTTGAGCATTACAGCAAGAATAATTAATAGTACAGAGTCAATGGAGAGCAGCCTATCCTGTGGCTTCCTGCCTTATTTGCACCCTGCCCTCTCCCTTGCGGACAGCGCAGGCGCAGGTTTTCACACTGAATCCCTTCAAGCAAACGAGTGTCATTACGCCCCTACTGCAGAACATCCTCAAGGAAAAAAGGTGGGATAAAAACACCGGAGCGGCCATCCCCTGACAACTCTCCTCTCACCCTGATCATTTCTCTTTAAGAGTAATAACTCTGTTGATCCTGTCACTTCTCCCCTCCTAGCTTTGTTGTGGAACGTGTATCCCTTATCTTCAAAATGTCTACAGTTCCCACCCTTCAAAACAAAGGAAGGATAAATATTAGTAATTTATAGGAGGCTAAAGGAGACATGGAAACTGACTTGTACTGCTGCAAAACTGAGATCTGAGTAATCACTCTTCTCCTTCCCCATTCCAGCCTCACATTTGAAGTTCTACTTAGACTCAAAACTTAAAGTCATGGAATGTGTCAACTTAAAAAATCAAGACTTTTTCACAGTTTCAATCAAAAATTAGACTGGAATACCATTTTCCTTTCTGTTGTCACATAAACCAGCTCTGAAGACAATTTTTCAACAGAACAGCTGGACATCAGGTTTTGAGGAAATAAAAACACATGAACATGTATTTAAGTATGCATATATTATTAAAGGATAATTGGTAAATAATCTTTATTAATGAGTATGTCAGACTTGAGTCAAAGCATCCAGCCCTAAATGAGTCATATTTTCCCCATCTCTTATTAAAACTCACTGATTTTGCTTTGCTTTTAAGGTCTATGCTAGCTAATAAGGGGATTTCAGTAATCTATTTTTAATATGTACCATCTTCTGTTCTTTTTAGTGCAGCCTTAAGATAGACTTTTATCTTTACTGCTGTGCACAGATCGTATGAAAATATAAGTTCTCTACTACATGACAACTCATAATGAGCCTTAATGAAGCTGGGGAACAGCTGTTAAAAACTCCAGTTGAATAGGTTTGCCCAAGCAGCAAGTAGCTTAGGATGCTTTTTCTCTTATAGCACTGTTGAGTCATCCACTCACCATACGCATAATGAGAAAAATCAAAAATGAAACACTAAAGCAGCTTAATCCTTTTTCCTTAGACATTTTATTTTAATCAGAGTTTTAATAAGTACATTATGAACCATCATCTCTTAAGCCTTTCACCTTTTTAATTATATTCCTGCTCTGAACATCGACAAAAGCAAATGTTATTATGCAAATTTTGCTCCGAATTCGTGTTCTTACAAAAAGCATAAGAAACAGAGTTCAAACTCCATTTTTAATTATACTAAACGAGCTGCAAATTATTAGAAGTTACAATAAGCTGCCATGATTTTACATGTTACCTAAGCGAAAAGTCAAAAGATGATATATTTTGGGCAGGATAAAGGACTGAAGAGAACTATGAAGGTTAAACATGATCAAAACAAACAAATCCCATTACTTTGTATTGTTTGTCTTCTCTTACTGACCTTTCGTTCCTTAGAAACTAAGCTATGCAACACACAGGACACTCAAGGGGGGTTTTTTTGTACTTTTCTAATTACCAATGTGCAGGTTCCCTCTAGCCTTCCAATTATTTTTTAAACATAATTTCCCAATCATTCAATCAGAATACACAGGATTCAACTGCAAAGCACTACTTCATGAAACATCAGAATGTTTTTTCCTCCACTATCCTTGTTATCTGGTTTTGTTCCAGTAACACCTATAGGCCTAATTCTCTCTCTACTGGGAAGGGTAAAGCTGCAGCAAAGAGATAGTATGGTTCAAAAAGCACATAGCTTAAACGTAGAGCCAATGGATAAATAAGAACTCCGATGACAGGAGATAGGAGAAGAGATAGACAATTTCATTGAACCTGATAAGCAGAATCCACAGAACACCTGATAAACTTTCTCCTTTTCCCTTCCCTCAACCAGTGTTTCCCAATAAAGGTTTCAATGTCCATGGCCAACATTTTGAACAATTAACGTCAACCTAACAAAGCCAAAAACTAGCCACAGGTACTGGGCTTCAGATCATCAGTTAATGATTCTGAAGTTTGAATGTTTCATTATTAAATTTTTCAGTTGTTCTGTAGGGAAATGCCAAGAAAAAGAAGATCTGTATACACAGAGCAACAGGAGGTCTGCCTGTGCCCTGGTCCAGTGAAGTTTCACTATCAGCTGGAACAGCACCAGAATTCACTCTTTTTTCCACTGATTCTGAACTCCAGTATGATTTGATTGCCTTACACAAAGACTTGGAACTGTTTGCTTGTGGAAAGAGTTATTTGCTGAGTTTTTGAAAGTTCCAGTCTCCTCGTTCATTACACTAGTGACACAAACATTTATTTTCAGGATTGTTTGCTTTGGAGGATACTACACAATCACCACAACAGCACTGACAAGTAACAAATAGGTAACTGGAAAAAATGGATCTGCACCATTTAGACCTGAAGTTGGGAGCTTATACACTGGCTTCCTTTCCAGATTATAATGATACCAGCAACACTGCTACATTCTATGCTCACTGCAAACATTAAATAACGCACTATATCTAATAACCATCAAAATAGAGACTAAGGCCACAATTCTTAGTTATAAGGACCTCATCTGAAGCAGTTGCATTGAAAAGAATGTAAAGCATCTAGTAAATCTGATGCAAGACAGTTTGGGTTTTCCAAGTTTCTGTAATGTGCAGTATTATGCACTGGAGTTTTCTGCATAAATCAGAAATCTAAAGCTGCTTAAACTCCTTTATTTTCAGGAGAGAAGACTAAAAACAGAATAAGGCTGGGAATTTTGAGGTAGCCACTTTCTCCAAAATGGCCCTCATAGGTCACATTTTCTGCATTTGGTTTGTGAACTCGCTCCCAAGAGACTCAGAATCAAGGGAGCGTGGTGGCAATGCTGTGTCATTCAAAAGGGTCTAATAAGTAAAATTAGCAAACATTATAAGTAGTAACGGAAACTATACATGTGAAAAAATAGTGCAGTGATAGTGAAATTTTAGAACTGCACTTAGAAGGGACATATAATTCCAGAGTAATTCACAACCAAAACCAACCACTTCCCAATTTCAACTAGTAATGTACCTAGTCTTGGGCCATTAATCTAAGATGATGTTTGGTGCCTTTAAGCGTTATTCCCCAAGATACTTAATCACATTAAGAAAACTTCCCCCTTTTGCATCATTAAAATAAATATACTGGCTCACGGTCTTTTGCACAACTGCTGTCTTTTTCCTTGACTTATGCAGTAAAGAGTTTGGATATCCTGATACACACATCAGTTACTGGGGAAGGGAGGAAGAGGGTAGAAGGCTGGACGAGAACAAGACAGCAAAGAAGGAATTTTGCTGACAGATTAGATATAGGTTTAGCTGGAGGGCAGACGAGGACCATCTTCCAATAGTTCAGGGATAACTCCATACAGGACTGAAGAAATTGTATTCCAACAGATTCCCAAACTGACCATTCAGCAGAGTCAGGTTCCTGGCTCAGCAGGAAACACCTTCTTAAGAAAGCTGTTAAATAGCCCTCTCCCCATTCTCCGTAAACATATTTTAGAAGAAAATGGCAATGAGATCTCAGCACAACACACGCAGGATGATGTAAATAGCTTCCTAGAGCCAGCCTTCACACATATGGACCACCACAATGACAACACACAGTAGGTGAACTAACTAAATTAAATTGCATCTTAGCTGCACCCCATTCCTGGAATTTTGCCTCTGTGTAGTGTCCAGTCAAGGTGTTATTTATGCTACAACACTGAAGCAATGAGCAATTGCAGATGCATAAGATTTTTCTCCACAAACATGCAGCTCTTCAACATCTCTCTCAAGGGGTTTAAATTCTCGGCTATTGTAAACATAAAGTGTTATAAAACATGAAGTCAAACAGGGAGAATGGAAGTCTCTAGTTCTAGTAATTGAGTTCTAGTAATTGTGCCTCCCTAATGAAGTTACTGTGTAAAGCTCCCAGGGATGCACATTCCATTTTTATTCCTCTAAATGTGAATAGTCAAGTTGAGCCTTTGAAATAAACAAAACATGATTTCAGCAAATGAAGGTCGAAGCTGACTTTTGAAAGAAAAAAAATTCATTACAAATCAGTGGCAGACAATCATTTGCTGAAAGTGATCCTTTCCTCTTGCAAACAGTTTTATTAAAGCAGATTTTTAGCCTAGTCTTTTAAGGGAAGCAAATTAGCAATGCAATCCCAATTATCAACAAGTTTAGAACCCATTAGTAACATCTGGCTGAAATACGAAAACAGGGTAACAGTCTCAGACACAGAATACTCCACATTATGTGAAAATCAGCTGCCAGAGAATAGATATCCCACCTATTAGCTCCACTCAGGGTATTGTGTCTTTCCATAGACAGCAGCCAAATAGCCACTGAAATTTCCAGCTAGCCAGCTCAGCTAGACTGTTCAATAATAATAAATGAACATGTACTGGTAAGGCCATGAATTCAAGCCTTGATTAATCTCTGTAATTACATACACAGGTCAAGAGCAAAGCATCAAAACTAAAGAGTACCAGTTTGTACAACAGCAGTATGGTTTAATGAATCTCAGCAGCTACTGTTTCAATGATTAGCAGGTTTTCAAGATTTATTTTTTTTTTAGGATAACCACTCAAACAGTACTGTATTTCTAGGTAGACTAGAAAAAACTGTGTAAGATTTTGCTGAGCACATCCAATTAATTCCAGTATTGCTTTGGTGTTGTATAAATGACGTAGAGTCAAGTAACAGATCAAAATCAGTACAGAAAATGACCAACAGCTTTTCTCCCCATTCACTTTCTTCACTTCTACATGGACTTAAGATTTGCATATTTCTACTTCTTTTCTGTTCCTCCCAATGTCCCTCTAAAATTAAAAGCAAAAACTTGCACTTCCAAAACTACCATCTTTGTTTCATAAATTCCCCCTACATTCCCTATTTCATGTTTTTCCAAGTCAGACTATTCAGAAATAAATACTAACACATTGCAATAAATTTATGGCATTATTTTAACCAATGTATTTTGTTTTCTTTTTCACTAAGCCCTTCGTATTTATAGGCTTAGCTATTCTGAAACCTTCCCTCTTCCCACCCTCCCACATACTATCTTTATTTCTTTATTTTCTCTGACTGGATGCCCTAATATCATTTAATACCTCTTTCTTTTTTCTTTTTTTTTTTCTTTCTTTTTCTTTCCCCCATGATTCTAACAGCTTGCTTTATTGACAATTTCAGCTGGCTACATAACAGGCCACAGCAGGAGATCAGTGCACATAATGACATTCTCCACAATATCTTCTTATAAACAAATTTATAAGGCTTGTTTTGTTAATAAATCAGAGCAAGAAAACTTTATAAAGACACTTAGTATTGCTGACATCCAAGCTCTAGTTTCTAGAATAGTTTAATATCTTCATGACTCCTAGCAGAATAATCAAGAGAGCTACAGCATCAAATTCTAGAGGCCATAACGCCGACAGCAGCCATAGAGGGAAGCAGGATACCACTAGACTCCTTCAACAGCAAAAATTCCAATCCAGCAGGACTGCTCTTATCCTGAGCTGATGTGGTTTTTTGCACATATAATCTACTACAAAAGGAGTAACTAGCAAACCAATCACCATTTTCAGACTGTGGTAGAAAGGTGTCTGCAGTGCCAGCAACAAAAAAAAAAGATGCCTGTAGTTGTTGTCATGGTTAACTTTTGAATGATGTTCTGAAGTGACATTGAAAGCATGACTGTCTCATCAGCAAAATCAAGTACAGTACTGATTTCTCACATATACAAGAACAACTAAAAGAAAGGTATCTGAAACTGATGTGAGTACATAAATACCTGGAATCTCTGCTGCTGTCACCCACCTTTTACACAGAGATTGCCAGAAAACATGTGCACCCTGCTAATTGCTCATGAAAATTCAGAATATTTTGCCAAACCAAATCTTCAGTTGACAGTCATATTGGCAACAGGAAGAAAAAAAAACATTTTCAAGAACAATTCTTAGTGGAAGATAAATAGTCCTACAAGTTTTTACTGCCTGTATTTTACTTGCAATATCAACAAGTGATGAACACATAGCCTATCCACGTGTTATACAGACATGTAAAACAACAAAAACTTTTCACATTTCCCTACTATCTGTGCTACCTTTCTAATGAGCCATTTCAGCACACCTACACACACTGCAGAACCAACTTTGTGCCACACGTGCTTTTCAAACAGGAACAAACCACATTATAGTAAACGTTGCCATTACTTTTGCTGCACTTCTACAAATACTATTCTATACCCTGTGGTCAGTGAAATCCTACCACAAGATAGTTCAGCCAAGATGAATCTCCATAAAGGCTAGTCATAAAATAATCCATTAACAGGGAATTTTTTCTAAATTTTTGCTAGTAATTTAGAAGAGAGGTACAGAAGGATATGCTTGCCAGTATAAAGCATCTTAAAAAACTTTCATATACTGGAATTTTATTACTACTACCTATTGTGTCTTGCTTTTTTAGTCTTTTTAGGTTTTTTTTCTTTTCCTCTCTACAAATCAACAACAGGAAGTATTCAATAACACCAACCTAGACCATGATGTGCAAAACACACTACTACTGATGTTCCATGCTGAAAAATATACCGCACATTCCTCTTCTGACTTAATGTTTCTTAGTTTACAAAATCTTGTCTTGCATAGTACGAGCAGATATCTTAGCAGCCATTTAGAAATGAATTGCCAAAATCCTTTTTCAAGTACAAAAACTATAATGAACATCCACTGCTGAACATTCATCAATATGTCCAAAGACAGAGACAGGTGAAAGACCCAGCATTTTCCTTCACATAACAAGTTTATAGTTCCCATATATTTTATCATCCTGGTTTACGGAGGGTTTTTTTTCCAGCCAGTATTCTTTATAGAAGGATAAGACTTCCTCTTATGTTTTCCCAGTGCTTCTTTTTAAAAAAAGAAAAAAAAAAGTTTCCACAATCTAGCCTTCCCACAGCTTGAAAAATTAACTAAATGACAAGTTAAATATCTTTATACAAAGTACAAACAAGTACTACTTCAGAAGAAAAATATATCCTTTCAGAGTGAAATATAGTTACGTCCTTAAAGAAACAGCCATAGTCACTGCATTTTTTAACCTTCCCATATCCTATTACTAACTTATATTCACTCACCCTTCAGAATTACTGACCACTGTTTTGTGGGTTTCCCACACAATTAAAAACAATGGGGTTATATCTAGCCATTAATGTCTTCAGCTACTTCTGACAGCTCTCTGCACGAGTACTGATTCAAATTCAGAATAAAAGACCCTAACAAGAGACGCAGATCCATATCTTCTTTAGGAAAAAATAAAACTAATTTACTGGAGGAGGACATTTGTTGCTGTCTTCAATTATCTATTGGAAGGGTATGAAGAAGACGGAAGCAGGCTTTTCTCAGAGGTATGCAAAGAAAGGAAAAGAGCAACAAGGAAAATTCTGATAAGACATTGGAAAAAGAATGTCCATTAGAAGAGTAATGAAAAACTAGAGCAGGTTGCCCAGAGAGACTGTGGAGAGTCTTACAGATATTCAAAGCCCAGCAGGACAAGGCCCTGAGAAACCTCTTCTCAGCTGACCTTGTTTGAGTTGGGGGTGGGAGAGTGTCTTGGAGCAGATAACCTCCAGAGGTTCCTCTAAACATAAATTAGGAAGATTCAGATTTTAATACAAGAATTCTACACGTAGATAAACCCACATACAGACTCATCATCCCTGCTTTCCAGATCTTCTCTTAGCTTTTAAGCAGGTATCAGCAAACATGCAAATACCTTATCCTTTTGTAATGTCTCCACTGTTAAGAACCCCTTTAGGATTGCACAACTCCAAGATTATAAAAAAAAAAAACAAAACCGCACACCAAACCCTGAAAACACACAAATGAAAGTTTTACTCTTCTACCTACACACACACGGGAACGACACAAAGAAAAATCCTTCACAGAAAGAACTATTGTTTTTCAGTGCGAAAAACAGCTTTTTTTCCTCCCACATATTAGCATCAGTGAAAATTGTTTTTAACACACAGAATGTATTTTGTAAACTCTCAGGCACTGCACAGAAGAGTAAAACTTTGTTTACACCCCAACCCTCTGCTTGCTTTCTGGTTTTGAAGGGGAGGGGCCTGAACCCAGATTTGCCCGCTCTTCTGTGGTTGCCACCTAGCAAAACTTAACCTGAATAAATCTATCAAAAATTAAAAGATATTGTTAGCGCAGGAGTTTTTTAAAATAATTTCAGAAACTATTGCTAGCATATTTCTGAGCTTACATCAGCCCAACATATCACTTACTGAAGAGCATTATTGTTAGTACTAGCACTGTCATCCAAAACTCTATGTGGAAATGTCTCAGAATAAATTGTGTAAATACGGATATGGTCATTTTTCTCTCTTAACTTGGAGGATGTCACTGAAATAATCAGAGCTGGCCCCTTGAAAGTTCCTTCTGTTAACGTATTAAGGGCAATTATCAGAAAAATGCCTATTTTAGTCTACTGTCTTACAAAATATGGCTTCATATTATCAAGTCACAAATACTAAAATCACAAATACCAATAGACAAGGAATAGTTGATTAGGTGGCTATTAAACACGTACTTTTATTACTCACAAGTCTTCAGTATGCTATACATAGGCATTTTTCAGCTCTGTTCACATAAGACAAGGGCCCTTAGCCATGGACGGAATTTATTTCAATAGCAATACATGAAATGTCCCAGTACAAGGCAGCAGAATACTTGCAGAGTGACAAGCAGTTATTTTTCCTCACCCATTGCCACAGTGATATACTTAAATTTTTAACTTATCATTACTAATTCCTTGCTGAAATTCTAACCAATTTCAAAACAGTTAAAAACCAGCCAAACAAACAAAAAAAAAAGATCTCTCTTAAACTAGTTCTACCTGTAGCATGGTTTTGGTGGCCCGAATTAAAATTATGGCCACGTTTTAAATTACAGTTGTTCAAGAAATACATTATTTAAAGCTACCCAGACACTTATATTGGCATTTAATATAAAACAATTGATAATTACTTAGTCATACCGGGAATTAGCACCAAAGATATAATACAGTATCTGCATAAACACCTAATCCTTCTTATTTTTGTGTAACAATGCTACCTACTTTCACCTTCAGTGTATTTACAGGACACTCACAACAGTCACATAGTAGCCAAAGACTTTTAAATCCCTGCTCTTAATCACCTTTCAACTTTCCAAACATCTCTCTCTATATCTTTCCCACAAACAACACATTTTAATTTTAGGGATGGTATCAAAAGCTGAGATGTCTCCTGAACCTAAACATATATGGATAATACGCCATCTGAACACTGTTGGGATGCACAGGATTTCCTCAAATAAAAGTCGGGTTTTAACTTCCAACATATTTGATGAACTTTCCCTAGGGGAGGGAAGAAAGGAGAAAAGAAAAAGAAAAAAAAAAAAAAAGAGGCAGCTTGGCAACTGGACCTGGTGGTATGTCACTCATCACTCATTAGCCATGTTAGAGCAGCTACATGCCCCAAAACCC
>WKFP01014361.1:2175056-2248450 GCA_011057875.1 Pterocles orientalis
TTGTGGGTTTCCCACACAATTAAAAACAATGGGGTTATATCTAGCCATTAATGTCTTCAGCTACTTCTGACAGCTCTCTGCACGAGTACTGATTCAAATTCAGAATAAAAGACCCTAACAAGAGACACAGATCCATATCTTCTTTAGGAAAAAATAAAACATTTACTGGAGGAGGACATTTGTTGCTGTCTTCAATTATCTATTGGAAGGGTATGAAGAAGACGGAAGCAGGCTTTTCTCAGAGGTATGCAAAGAAAAGAAAAGAGCAACAAGGAAAATTCTGATAAGATGTTGGAAAAAGAATGTCCATTAGAAGAGTAATGAAAAACTAGAGCAGGTTGCCCAGAGAGACTATGGAGAGCCTTACAGGTATTCAAAACCCAGCAGGACAAGGCCCTGAGAAACCTCTTCTCAGCTGACCTTGTTTGAGTTGGGGGTGGGAGAGTGTCTTGGAGCAGATAACCTCCAGAGGTTCCTCTAAACATAAATTAGGAAGATTCAGATTTTAATACAAGAATTCTACATGTAGATAAACCCACATACAGACTCAACATCCCTGCTTTCCAGATCTTCTCTTAGCTTTTAAGCAGGTATCAGCAAACATGCAAATGCCTTATCCTTTTGTAATGTCTCCACTGTTAAGAATGCCTTTAGGATTGCACAACTCCAAGATTATAAAAAAAAAAAAAAAAAAAAAAACACAACAAAAAAAAAACCACAACAACCCAAACCCTGAAAACACACAAATGAAAGTTTTACTGTTCTACCTACACACACACTGGAACGACACAAAGAAAAATCCTTCACAGAAAGAACTATTGTTTTTCAGTGCAAAAAACAGGTTTTTTTCCTCCCACATATTAGCATCAGTGAAAATTGTTTTTAACACACAGAATGTATTTTGTAAACTCTCAGGCACTGCACAGAAGAGTAAAACTTTGTTTACACCCCAACCCTCTGCTTGCGCTTTCTGGTTTTGAAGGGGAGGGGCTTGAACCCAGATTTGCCCGCTCTTCTGTGGTTGCCACCTAGCAAAACTTAACCTGAATAAATCTGTCAAAAATTAAAAGATATTTTTGTTATTTTTATAGCAAAAGCCTGACAAGTAGAATTGAGTCTGGAGTGTTCAAAGGATTCCTCAAAAGGTTTGGGTTTGGTTTGGTTTTGTTGGTGTGGGTTTGTTAGTGCAGGAGTTTTTAAAAATAATTTCAGAAACTATCGCTAGCATATTTCTAAGCTTACATCAGCCCTACATATCACTTACTGAAGAGCATTATTGTTAGTACTAGCACTGTCATCCAAAACTCTACGTGGAAACGTCTCAGAATAAATTGTGTAAATATGGATATGGTCATTTTTCTCTCTTAACTCGGAGGATGTCACTGAAATAATCAGAGCTGGCCCCTTGAAAGTTCCTTCTGTTAACATATTAAGGGCAATTATAAGAAAAATGCCTATTCTAGTCTACTGTCTTTTACAAAATATGGCTTCATACTATCAAGTCACAAATACTAAAATCACAAATACCCATAGATAAGGAATAGTTGATTAGGTGGCTATTAAACATGTACTTTCATTACTCACAAGTCTTCAGTATGCTATAGTAGGCATTTTTCAGCTCTGTTCACATAAGACAAGGGCCCTTAGCCATGGACAGAATTTATTTCAATAGCAATACATGAAATGTCCCAGTACAAGGCAGCAGAATATTTGCAGAGTGACAAGCAGTTATTTTTCCTCACCCATCGCCACAGTGATATACTTAAATTTTTAACTTATCACTACTAATTCCTTAATGAAATTCTAACCAATTTCAAAACAGTTAAAAACCAGCCAAACAAAAAAAATAAAATCTCTTTTAAACTAGGTCTACCTGTAGCATAGTTTTGGTGGCCCGAATGAAAATTATGGCAATGTTTTAAATTACAGTTGTTCAAGAAATATATTATTTAAAGCTACCCAGACACATTGGCATTTAATATAAAACAATTGATAATTACTTAATCATACCGGGAATTAGCACCAAAGATATAATACAGTATCTGCATAAACACCTAATCCTTCTTATTTTGTGTAACAATGCTACCTACTTTCACCTTCAGTGTATTTACAGGACACTCACAACAGTCACATAGTAGCCAAAGACTTTTAAACCCCTGCTCTTAATCACCTTTCAACTTTCCAGACATCTCTCTCTATATCTTTCCCACAAACAGCACATTTTAATTTTAGGGATGGTATCAAAAGCTGAGATGTCTCCTGAACCTAAACATATACGGATAATACGCAATCTGAACACTGTTGGGATGCACAGGATTTCCTCAAATAAAAGTCGGGTTTTAACTTCCAACATATTTGATGAACTTTCCCTAGGGGAGGGAAGAAAGGAGAAAAGAAAAAGAAAAAAAAAAAAAAAGAGGCAGCTTGGCAACTGGACCTGGTGGTATGTCACTCATCACTCATTAGCCGTGTTAGAGCAGCTACATGCCCCAAAACCCTAATGATGCCCTCAATGCAAATAATGTAGGTTTGTCTTAACATAATGAGCCAGCTTAAATCGGAGTGCACTTCCAGGGAATCAATTAGAGCTAAGCTAATGCTAAATATGACCCACTGTACACCACTGACTTAAAGCGAGCTATTTTATGTGCAAGAGCTGCTGATGTTATGCTGACACTTTGCCAAGTGACCAACTTGGCAAAAACTGAAATGGTCTTTAATCAGAGTTTCAATTAAATTACATTCTTCAGCCAAACATGCTCACGACAAACAATAAACTGACAGACACCAGCCTGACAAATTCAAGGTACAGTCACTCAGAGCCATTAACAAGTAAGTAAAATAATTTGAATTAAAAAATATGGTCCAAGAATGAACGTTTTCCTTGAGTGGTGGCATGTTGCCATATGCAGACATAAGACTCAAAATGACACAGCTTTTCTAGAATAGGTCTTTCCTTCCAACCATAAACGTCAATAATTTGAATTTAACAGAACACATTTTTACCACTAGGTTTCATAAATTTGTATTGTGATGGAGAATGTTCAGCCAAAAATTCCCAACTAATTCTCTTCGCAACCTCTAAAGTCTTAAGGCACTATTAAAAGCAACATTATGGGGATAAGGAAATCAGCAGAGATCAAAATTGTGATCCCATTTTATTATTTTCAGTAATATAGATACTAAAAAGGGATGAAAAAGAGCAGATACTTTGGGCCTGTATCGCTAAAGGACACTAAAAAGCATTTGCTTAATTACATCACTAGCTTAGTACAGATCAACAGGGTTGGACAAGTGCTTAAAGCTAAGCATCGGCTGAGCTGTTTTGTGATTCTTTATTAGTAAGCACGTTCCAAAGGTTTCGTAAATTTGTTTCTATCATATAAACAACACTAGTTAAGCACAGAAAACTAAATATTTTCATTTCACTTTCCCTCCAACTTTTAAATATTTTAAATATTAAATTTTTCACCTAAGTTTCACTTGTTAACCGTCAGATAGAGAGTCTATGAAATGTGATTACAACTTGATTTCTCTGGGTAGCACACCTGGCAAGAAAAATAAAAACCTGCTCAAAGTAATCCTAATTCAAGGGACAGAGAAGCCTATGTTCGAGCAGCAGCACAGAATATCCCCTTTTATTTTTTTTTTTTTAAGAGAAAGTTCTGTCTCTCAGCTGGACACATTATCAGCTCTCATTTCTCAGGCTACAGTTGCCAGACACCCTTCTGCCCTCAAATGCTTGAGGTTCTATAGGGTAAAATTTGCAAAATAATGGGTACAGAATAATGCCCAAAATTCTGGTAGCAGTAATGGGACTAAGGCAAGGCATTCCCTACTGTACTGCTGTGAGAGCATGCTTCAGTGAGTTGCTGCATGTTATTATCAGAGCTTTCTTAACAGATGTCATCAGTAGAGATACACAACTGGTAAGTTATTTGATTTAAAATTCTATTTCAGGCCATTTATTTTATCTGTTGTTATTGGCTTTTATCTATAACAGTGACAGACAAAATGGTCATTTATGTGATTTAGACACCTAGACATCTCATTTTCACACTACGTGCTCCAAAAAAAGCCACAGAATTACATGCAATGTTGACAATTTATATTCATCAGAGCCACTGCATGACATCTCAATCTATTGAGATATATCATACAGTTACCACTGTAGGCCACTTGAAAATTATCCTACTTTCTTTCATAATGCCATGTAGGGAGGGAGACATGCTGGCTTCTTTTTAAGTTCTTGCACCTCCACGCTCTAAAGCCCTCTGCTGAGTAAAAATATCTGTCAGTCTGCAGATTTCATTGTCATTTACTTTCAACATATTGATTTCCCCAGAGACATAAGCTGATTGATTTTTTTAAGCTACCTTACACTTCAACAGAGATGCTAAAGTAGCAGAAAAACACTTTCAAGCTACTATCATATGTAAAACTCTCTACGCAGCTGTTTCCTTTATGTTAACTAAGTAGGCTTCTCTCTTTCGCAAAAGAGACTTAACACGTCAGACCAGACCCTTCTGAATGTGAGTCAATGGAAACCGAAGAATGACCTTAGAGAAACAGACCTGCTGACCAGATGTGAAGTAGACTAGCAGTGATACTCTTCACGTATTTTCTCAAGATTTTCTTCCCTTTTGATTTCACACCACACAACCAGCTAGGCAATAACCAAGACCATTAGCTGAGTATATGGCATTCACTCAGAAATTAAGGGACACCTTTCTCATTCCACCCTGCTCAGCTTATCTGCTCTTAGCACACTCAGTCATTATCTGAGGCAAAAATTAGACAGAAGATAGAGTAGAAAAGAGCTGAAAGGGGGGCAGAAAGACAGAAACACAGAGACAGAGATCACCAACCACTCGTTCCAGAACGTGTTTGCTCTCCAGGTAGAAGCTCCTTCCGTGGGGTGGTGACAGGGCGACAGGGAGCACAGTTTGGGCTCACCTTTTATACTGTTCCGGGAGCAGCCTTGGGGGGGCCCCTACATCCAGGTCACCTTGGGGGGGGGGGCCGGTTGTTCTTCACCAGGGAGACAAACTTCAACCCTCAGCAACTTCAACAGGTGTGTGTGCTCATCACTCAAAATGTTAACCACCTGCTAATGTTCGTTTAAAAGGACTTTTATTCCAACAGCTCCACCCGAGCTGTTCATAGACATGGTGGCACCTCTTCTTTAGAAATGTTCTTTCTGAGTGCTCTACCCATCGTTTGAGACATAAACATGGATAAACAACATCACCTGGGAGGGGACGGTAGGGGTCCAGGCTGTGACACCACCACCTTGCCAGACCAGCACATTTTCTCATTCACATGAATCAGTTTGTGACCCCATCACCAGAAGCACATGAAAGATCCTATTTAATTTCTGACGGTACCTTCTGCAGCAAGATGTGTTAACCCATCTCTGGATTATTACTTCAATAGTAGGAGTTCTGAAAACACCACTAAACATCCCTAAATGAAAGAAAGAGCTGATAGAAGATAACATGGGCACATATAACAACCATATTATCAGTATGCACAAGCTGGCTGATGTCTAACGTTTCTGTAGGAAAACAGAAAACACGGAGGGCCTCAATACTACTTAGGATTCAAGTATTCAAGAGTTGTCAGACTGCTAAAAAAAAGTCATTTTAGGCAGCAGCTGTGCATGCTGTCACCAGCTACTTTCACACAACACAGTAAACCAACGTCCAAGCACACTTTTTGGCTTTGTTATTAACAGATTTCTGCAGGGCATGTATGAACGGGAACACATTTGTCTACAACAACTGGAGAGAAAAGCATGATAAAAAAAGTAAAGGTAAGTAATCTACACTTTCTGGTTTTGAACAGTCATCATGCTGCAAAACAAATATTCAAAATCTGATTTCTATATTGCAGAAAGAAAATAAATTATTAGCATAGTTTATTAGCTGTTTTACAATAGTGGGTTACTAAAAGATCAATATGTACAGTACAATTTACTATAAGCACAACAGTTTATCTTTTCAGTCACAAAAGACTGTTGGGTAATACCAAATCAAATACATAATTCACAATTCAGGAGACATCTATGGCAATATAAGTCCAGAACAATAGATTCAAGTGCCAAAAACTCACTGACAAGTACCGACACTTCCTCATTTACTGTTTGCATGATCTGGAATTCACAAAGTCTTAAAAACTCTTTTAACAAATGATCATCATCTTTGATCTCCAGAAAATTACTATGGCATGTGTAGAAATGAGATTCATAAGAATCCTTACCCTCTTGGCAGAGAAATTAATTTAGTGATTATATTGCATATTAAAAAAAAATGCCACAAAACAAAAGGATAGTTAAAATTTCAACAGAATAGATCGTTCAAGTAATAATCATCCATATTCAGAACGGCATGAAAGACTTCTTCCTGAAGATAAAAGCAAGTTCCATGAATGCATTTGCAGATTGCCATATGTATTCATTTCAGCATATTGCACCATGAATTTTTCTTTTATAATCTCTACTAAGATCATTTGTCACTCATTTAGGTCTCAAGCCTTCTCAAAGTGACAAATCTTTTCTCCTACATTTCTAAGTACTAGGGAAGGTATTTATAAAAAAAATAAAAAATTGCAGCATTAGTTGTTTAAGATTGCTTCACTGAGCAACATCTTAAATTTGGGTTCATGTTTCACATATTTTTCCAGTCTTGGCTGAAAGGCCTCATCTTCACTCAAGACATCTTTAGCTATTAAAATCACAAGCCAACAAAGAACAGATATCTTCAAGTAGTTACACACGTATTCCTGAATTCCCAGGAACAGGTCACTCCTCACTCCAAAATAGGGAAAGCATTAGGGCTTTCTGTAAGGTATTTTAAGTCACAAAATAATATTCTCGGCCAAAAGTCTCTCTTCATTTACTTAACTTATCTATGCAACAGCCACAATTAGAGTCATGACTAGCTCCTGATTTCACTTAAAGTCTTCACAGGTCATTGGGTCTTCACTGGAACCCAAAAGAGTCAGAAAACCTGCACACATTTAACTCATTAGAAGCTTAATGGCACACAGTGTGAGAGAGCACAGAAAGAAATACTAAAAAGCTGAAGTTCTAAGACCAACTTCTTAATTAAACTTAACCCAAGTCTAGTTTACATATACTATCAAAGACACTAGACCTTTGTTCAGCAAGGAATTTCTGCAATACCAATTTTGGTCTATTATAGGAAAACTTATAGCCATCACCGCTAAAATCTCCTTAGAGAAAGGAGAAGCTAAAGGAAAAAAAATACTAAAACTGATCTGTGAAGCAGAACTGTTAGTGTTTTACTGGAATAACAATTAGTACACAAGCCTTGGAAATTTTAAGACAGTTGTATGTCGCATTATAGTGACTAAAAGGCTCTAAACATAAAAAAAAACAAATTCAAGTTTATAGCATTTTTCTTACTGAATCAAGTCCTAAATAAACAAACTCCAAAAACTCTGGTTATTTTGAAGTGAGCACCACACTAAACAATCCAACCAGAAGAGGCTGACATTTTCCAGTGACAAGCTTTGTTAGAAGACTGCTCATTTTTAAGGAAAAAAATATATTTACAATACTAAAAGGATGTATCCGCTAGCAATACTCTGCTGGTCACCAAGACTGTCGCTAACTCAACAGTAATAAGAGGAACCACCACAAACACTTGGTGTACCACAGGTAGCTGCCCAACTCCACTCCCAGAGGAAACATACCTTCACAATCAGATGGTCTGGGGTTCAACAAATCCTGTAGCACTTTCCACCCTGAAAACTACTAAAAGAACTCCATTCCCCAAAATGCCTATCTGCCTCTGTAAGAGCAAACTGCCCCTTCTCCCAGAGACAAAAGCAAAACCTCCAGGCAGAGAGAAGCAAAAAAGAAGAAAAAAAAAAAAAACTACCCTCCCCCCCTTTCTTCCTTATATACAATCACTAATAGCACCTGGCAGCCTCCTTTTTGTTCAGCAACACACATTAGTTTCACCTGAAGGCCATTTCTGTCCCACCAGAGCACTAAGCTATTAATTGCTCGGTGAAAGAAGGTATTTGCTTGAAACTAGGATGTAGTCTATTCCTTTCCTGCTAAGTTTAGCTGATAGAATATGTTTTATCAAAGGCAGGCACTTAAATTTTGAAACTGAGTTTAGCTACTAAGATCATGTCCAAAGAAAGGAAAAGAAGGGTGGTTTTCTGATTAATTAAAAAAAAAATTGTTAATGTGGTATATTAGGTTATGATTCGTGTTAAAAGAAATGGAGAAGAGCTGCTCTTGTGCTGCTGTGCTGAAGAACACTACAGCAGCTATGGCTCAGAAATCTTCCTTCTCAGGGACCCTTTTTGCAGTTTAGGAATGAAAGAAATGGGACTGTGTGAAAGAATTCACTCTCAAGATTTCATAACTTTCTGAGCTGATAACACAAAAAGAAAAACCTATTGAAGTAAAATTTCAGTCATCTATGGCAATTTATCAGTCATCTCTGTTCAAAGAAGTTTTGAATGATGTGATCATATATTGTTTAACTGTGGATTTAGTCTTATGATAAACAAATGCTATGAAAATATTAATGTACTTGTTTTTGTAGGTGCATTCTCCTTATTTCTCTATGAACTTTGATGTACGTACATTAATACAAATGGGTTTTGAGACAGCTTTGCTTCCCTCACCCCTTCCAGAGTTTATGAATTCATGCGCCAAACAGTGATGGAGAAGTAAATTCCTGCTGGAATTTCTCAGGCATCCCTTCTTTCCCCCATAACTCCAGTTCTAAATAACTACAGTTTGCCAGCAGAAATCCAACGGAAGAAACAGAAGAGACAGGATGAGAAGATCAAAACTGTGATGGTAAGGGAAGGAACTGCTAATCAAAACGAGATGAGAGAATGCAACAACCGCAAGGCCGTGAGATAAAGGAGACTCCTCGGACTCCTAAAACTGGCTGAAAACCAGCCTGGCCCTTTGGACTGCGTCAAGGTGAAGAGTTCAGCTCCAAGGAAGACTCGTTTTACTTCATCCCGTCGACCACCATATGACCACCAGAGAACACTGCGCAGGCGCAGAATGAGTCTTTAGCTAACTATAATAAGATGCGGGGCTAGGTGGGGTTAGGAAATGAATATGAATGAATGTATTGCGAAACTTAATGGATACGCAATGTTTCGGGGAATAAATAGAGGAATAGATTTTGTGGAAAGGTGAGCTTGTTGGTAGAGCAAATGCTCCCCTCGCGCCCAGCACTGCTTGCTTATTCTCCACCTGTGAGCAGAATAAAAATTTAATTCTTTTTAAAGTTGCAAAAGTGCCTTCGTTGATAACATTAACTATGTAAAGCAAGTTCTCAGGAAGCTCTTTCCACTACTTATTTCCCTCGGTATCGGCCAAGTGTACGACTGCTGGATGGTATTCAATGTTAACTGAGATGGTTATGTTACCTGCTGTAGCCAATAACATTTCTTTCAATAAGAGCTTTTTTTCAATCTGTGTGAAGTACACAAGCTCAGTGCCTCAGTCTCCTTTTAGCATTATTCCTTAGACTTAAATGAAAAATCTACTTGATAGCCTCCAAGATCTTCCCCCTTTTCATATTTGTTATGTTCTTTCCTTCTTTTCAGGAGTTACAGTACCTGAGCATATTTTCCTTGTCCTGCTGCCACTGTCATTCAACTTTACATCTCAGTCCCTGAGTGCAGCAGAGCTCTAAATGTGCACAGGGCTCACTTTAGGTAGACTTAATGCATTGCTAACCAGTGCACCACAGGAGTAAGTGTCCTGTAATATGTTCCAGAAAAAAAAAAAAAAAAAAAAAAAAAAGCTCATCCACAACTGTCATGATTTGACAGAAAATATTTGGAAAATTTTGTAAGATTTAAACTTGAGCATATCTATATGGTACATTCAGTATTCATTATGACGATGGCCATTGACTCCATAGTGATGTACCAAGTGTGCTTTTAACAACAATCAGCACAGCAATATACATACATGAACTCTTGATAAAAGTCCTAACACTGATATTGCTGTGATTTTAACTGTGAAACCCTAAAGTTTATGGCAATTGCCTTTGTCTTTTCCACCTTCTTAGAGCAAGGAACACAGCATATTCCAGAGTCAAAGGCCCCACAGTAAGTTGAACAAACAAACCTTTGGAACAGACATACCTAGGGACTGTCTTTTTTAATAAATTCCTTAAAGGTTTCTACAGCCCAGTCAAGACATATCAGGGAAACCAAGATGGCCAAGCCATCTTTCTTCTAAGGAAATACCAACTCAGGAGTATGAGGGCAGCTTCTTATCTGATTTATAAGCACACAAGGCCCAGAAAACTGACAAATTCTGAACAGATTTTTTTTTTTTTAACCCAGCAGTGAAAACACTAGTAGAGACCTTTCTGCTGGAGTAAGCAGCCATTCAGTAACTCGTTTAGCTGTTATCCCGAGGAACATCTCCAAATAAAGTCACTAAAACAATCCACTCTGGAAACAGTGAATTGTTATGGAAGAGTTGAAAGAAAGCTACATTCTTTCTTGCATATTACTTTCTCTCACTCTTTACCAGCATTTTATAAGATCTTAACGAAGGTCCCTAGAATCCTATTAAACAGAGCTCAACGGATTTAATCCAGTCCGTATTGCTCAGGATTTCTTTTGCAGAGGTGAAGCCTGAAAATTGAGGCATTTACACCTAGCTTTACAAAGATCCCTTCAGGGTGACTCCTGCAGTGACCTTGTAGAAAAGAACGCTAATTAAGGGCCTAACAATATCTAACCTGAGATATCTCCTCCGAAGAATATCATGCCCCTAAGAGCTTAGTTTAGAAACCTGCTCGGAGAAATCTGCTTTAAATCTGCCCTTAAAGAACACACTTAGCCTCTTTTGCAGGGGGAAAGAGGTCAGTATGAAGGATTGTTATTAATCATTCTTTTCCATGAGACACTGCCAACATTACTAATATTATTCATTTGCTCACAAATTTCAAACCCATTATAGAATTTTTAGATTTTTAGTCTTCAGTACAGCTAGGGAAGAGATTACTCTGCCTGAGATCAGTGTAATTACAGAGAACTTGGCAAGTTTGGTAACCTTTTCTTTCCTGTTAAATCACAGTTATTAGCCTGAAGCTGGACAATCATGATTTGGCAATGTAATATCAGCAAAATCAACCGTTATGCAGGTCTGGTAGAGCTCCTACAAGAGGGCACTTACCAGATCGCCAAGTTTGTGCACTCTAACAACGAGCTTAACTTGTGTAGGCTATAGCACCAGCTCCTTCCTTCGCTTGCCCAGTACTCCTCTTGTGCACAAGCCATCACTGCCTGCCATCTGTTTGTGTAAATGAGATTTTGCAGCTCAGCTCCCCAATGCTGCATGTTCAGACCTCATCTTCCAGACTCATCAAGGACATCCTCTTGTGGTGGTGGTTATCAATTAATGATTTCAAGACATACGATAGCTGAATCAAACAGTACACAAACCTTGTCAAGGTTTCCAAAAAAATACACTGTGGTTTAAATAGTACAAGAGAAAGATACAAGTGTGATTCTATGAAGTAAGGAAAGCAATAAAACACTTGCACACATCTTATTATATTTAATATAAGCTGGTAACTAATGTGAAAAATCTAAAAGTAACCATACCCAGAAGGCATTTAGCTATCTAACTTCCAGTAAAGTCAACAGAATTTAGGTACATATGTGATTTTGAGAATGCAACTTATTATAAAGCATCTAAATATTTTTTCAAATTGTCTTTAAGTCACTTATAAAAACAGGACATAGGTATATCATTATTACTGGATCCTATCAGCAGCGAAAGCCTGTAAGAGAAGTCAAACCTACAAAGGCATTTTAGGCATCAGATTCCTACTGAGTCAATAACAATTAGGAGCAGCCTATATGATTTAGTGGATGAGAACCTAACCACATTTTAAATACATGCTTTTTAATTAGATATTTGCCATTTTAGAAGCTTGGACAGAGTTCATTACACTAGAATAAATTATACCTGAGCGCCTTGATGCAATAGGAAATGCCTCAATTTATTTCATGGCAGTGCAGACCCACCTCTGGGTATTACAAAAAGAAAAAAGCAAGACCGTGATGCATCTCATTAAATATCTTACATTATGTGTTTTGTCTGGAGCTTTTGCAGCTGCAGACACTGTTATATTGACAGCCTGAATGTGTAAAACATACCTGTTAGACTAATATCCAAGAAAGTTTGGCCATTTTGCAGAAGTTGAAAGTCACAGTATTATCTGCACTCTGGAAATTGTCTCAGTAATGCTTAAGATTACTGGAAATGAGAATTTGAAAGGTATAAGAATTATGCAGCATTCTAAAGAACACATGAAGATGAAAATTGTTGCAACACAGGGTAGCATTTTCATCAGAAAGTTGTATTTAATGGACTCAAGTCTGAAATATTGAAATCATATGAGATATCCTACTTTCACATTATTTCATGGCATCAGACCTAATCACTTCCTTTGACTTGATGAATCTTATAGAATTACTGTCAAGCTATATTTGGCTGAGAGATCTGTTTATATGAAGCTCATTCGTAGTTTTGCTGCTAAGTAAAAAGATAAATCCATCTGCTGTCTTTCATCTCACCTTTTTATGAAAGCCTGCAAGATGAAGCCTGTAGCAGGTTTTCTTTTTTAATCTTTCTTTGGCTGTTCCAGTTTGAAATATCAAACAAGGGTTTTTCAGCAGAGCCCACTGAAGCTTCTCTCCACTGAGGTTATAAAGCATCATTAATTCTTAGGTCTGAAAACTACATAGGCAAGATGGTCACATATTAAAATATCCATCAGCCTCCCGCTTCAAACAAAGGTTGTGGCACAAGAACTGTCATGAGTGGGTTCTTACCATACTGAGTTACTTTAACTTCATTCCAAAGAACCTACTACTTAAAACCAAAGAATAAAGGCAGGATATTTCCCTTCCTTAACACTCAATATTTTAAGTCTGTTTAATATTTGGGGGCCTGACTTCCTCTGTTGATGTACTCTTAAAATTCTAGACTGGCAAAGCCTTAAAGTTAAGGTTAAGCACACTCCACAGTAAGCAGTACCCATGATGTGTTAGTAGAGCATGGAGACACCTACTGGAAACCAAAAAGGGGTTCTAATGAGATACTAAAAGCCATCTGCAGCATCTCATGGCTTCTTAAAAAACAGCTTCAGATTAAGGACTAAAATAAAACTAAACCTGAAATATTAATCTGATTAGAGGATGAGATCTTTGCCTGGCACAGGAGCAGGCACACTGAGGCTACTCAGAAGCAAACAGAGCAGCCGCCCAGCTCTGCTACCTGGTTGCTCAGTCTTATGAGAGTCCTGCTAGCATTTATGGATCACAAAACACCATTGCTCATGGATGATCCATCTTCCTGTGCCACTCATCTAGTGCCAGCTTTGCAGACAATGCTAACTAGAAATTCCACTTTTGCTCTTCACGAAGAAGATACTAGCACTGATATAGAGACAGATTTTTTTTGTGAAATTTGGAGTTACATCACAGGATAAAATTTTCAGTAACATCTGTCAATAGGCTCCAGTTTAGAGTGTACGTTTTATTCACAGAAGTACAGATGGTTTGGGCATGATGCCATAAATTCATAACAATTCTAAACAGTGTCTCTAAATGCTAAATTTTGGAGTAAAAAAATGCACATCTTGCATGATAAAGTGAAAGATTGCACCAGTGAAGCATGAGTCATCACGTGTTGACATTTAATTTAAAAGAACATTGAGAATAAGAATGCCTGTAATTCTGGAAGCTGATATGAAAGAAACACAATTTGAAAATTTACGAAGACAAATATACAGTCAAACAGAAAAAAAATATGGTGACTTTGGTTCAAAGAAGTGACACAATGTACAACTACGATGGTATTCAATAATGCGTATTAGAAGGGATGTATCAGCAGGGCTACTCCACTAACTCACAACCTTGTGACCCCAGATACAAGCTCTCTGGGGAAGGACAGGCTGCCCCTTCAGCCTCCAGAGGTAAAGGGACTAAGTCACTGTTCTGCCCAAAAAGGCTTTGGATAGGCAACATTCCGATGTTATTTTGGACAGAACAGTTGACATAAATCCCCTTAACTCCCAGAGGCAGTTGGTTAAGACATGGTACTGTAGCAAAAAGACTAGTGCTCTCTGACAACAGCAAGGCAGATCTCCAGTGATATATGAAACCTGGAAGTCCCAGTGGCTTTAGAAGGCGCTTAAAAATGAAATGACATGAGTTTGTTTCAGTCTGGTTAAAATGTACACATAATAGTATGCCATACACACATTGGCTCCTTTTTGTTACATTTGTTAACATTAACTTGAAGGGAGTTGTTGAAAATGTACCGTGAGGAGCCATGCTCTTTGTGACACTGAACACCATCTTATAAAATACACAAGTAAATTAAACAGAGAGAATGAATGAAACATACCTTTGCCAAGCATCTTGTCTCAGAGAGATTCGTTAACACTACAGAGGAGACTCAAAAGTCACAATTTATTCTCTCTCTCCTCTCCCCTGAATGCACAGGGTTTAATGGAGCAGCTCCTTCACTGTATATCCTTAATCTATTTCTTTTTCTGTTTATCACTCATGAAAGATTTAGCAGGAGCACAGTGCTACCTGAAGAGAGGGAAACCAGGCTGGTTCTCATGGATCTCCCTACTAAAAAAATTCAAGAAGCAGCAATTTCTAAACAGAAGGGAGGGGCTACAGTGGCAGTCTTTTGTGATGAACCTAAAATACTACAGAAGCATCTTTTAGAGAGAACCAAAGGACTACACATTCACAAACCATTCCTAAGATTCTAGCTTCAGTTACGGGGTGTGCATCACTTGGGAGTGGAACAGGAGTGTTATGGTTTTGTGTGGCAGCTTCTGTCTGGTAGCAGGGAGGGGCCACAGTAATGGCTCCTGTAAAGTAGCTGCAAAAATTTTCCCCTAGCTCCCAGTCTGCTCTGGTGGCAAGGAAGGGATTACAGTGGTGGCTCCTGTAACTGTTAAGGGTTCACCCTCACCCCGCTGCTCCAAGCGTTTAGTAACTGGGAGGGAGAGCAGCGGAAGGAGTACCACCGATCTAGCCCCTGTAAGAAACTGCTGGAAGTTTCCCAGGCTGGACCCACCCCAGGCCAGGGCTGAGCCAATCGGCGCCTCTGTGAATAACATATTTAAGAGAGGGCACAGAACAACGGGGTTGGCACGGCCTGGGCAGGGCCTTCCAGCCACCTGCTTGGCTTCTGTGAACTGACCTGCCGTAGCCCAAGCCTCTGCCATGGCTCACCCAAGAGTCCGTTTTCCTGGGAGCAGATAAAGACCTGTGGTAGAGAGAGGAGCAAGATTTTGAGGGAGACAGCCATGCAGACATTCGGTCAGAGTTATGAAAGGGAACACTCTCAGCATTTCCCCTGCAGTGTGGTGAAGAAAGATGCAGCCATGGAGGACCCCACGTTGGAACTAGAAGCCCACACTGGAGCTGGGCAGTTGTCAGGCCCATTTGGAAAAGGAGGCACACCAGAGCCGTTCTTGAGAAGAACACTCCCATGAGAAGGGACCCCACGCTGCAGCCGGGAAAGACTGTGAGGAGCCCTCCCCTGAGGAGGAAGGAGTGGCGGACTGACTGCATCCCCCATCCCCTGCCCCCCCTGAGCCACTGGGGGTGGGCGAGGAGAAGGTACAGAACAGAGGCTTTAGGAAGAAGGGAGGGGTGGGAAAGAAGTGCCTTTTTAAGATGTGGTTTTCTCTCTCTCAGTATCTTGCTTCTTGTTGTAAATAGTTAATAAAGTCAGTTGTTTTCTTGTTCTTCCCAAGTTGTGTTGGATTCTTGCCCATGACCCTGAGTGGTGCGTTAAACCCTCCCTGTCCCTGATCAGCCCACCAGGCGTTTAGATAAACTGTCCCTGTGGCTTTATAAACCATGACAAGGAGATAAGATATATGTGCTTCAAGTGCTCCAAAATGCAGCAACCAGACTGTTAACATGAGGGGATGCTAAACTATCACATCAGTGTTCTTGTTGGTAAACTCACTTTCAGACAAATAAAAGTGTCTATTTAAAATCTAGGCATTGAGCTTCATCATTCTCAAGGACTCATATCTCTGACTATTTCCAGCCTTCTCTTCTGTCATGAACAGTTTCCTCTGAGATTCTTGTAATTTGTAAGAACAATGGGACTGTCACCAGACAAGTTAAGATCACTAGTCTCGAAACTGCTGGTCCCTCAGTTTAGGAAGTAACTTTTTTTCTTCAAGCACAAAAAGATGATAGAAAACATTTCGCATTTCAGAAGAAAAAAAAATGGAAATCATTATTCCTACTCCTCTTCTTTTGCCAGAACTTTCACAGAGCACAATTTCTAAACAAATAAACAAAACAAAACAACAACAACAAAAAACTATGTAGCTCTTTGAGAATGACAACACAGGTACGTTATAACCAGACAGACAGATGACTGAAAGACTGATGATAAAAAAGGTAACCAGAAGACTATAGTGGCTCTTCTCTTGACCTCTACTAGAAGGAGCAGAGTGACAACTGGATACATTACTTCCAACATACTTGCTTCCATTATTCTCCATTCTGCATTTCCCATAGTAACTGAAATAATCAACTCTTGACAATGATCCTTGGAGGTACAGATTATGGTACTCAGAAAGACCCCTGCAAATGCAACCCCATAACTTAAAGACTTACTGAAAAAAACGCCTATCTAAAGAGTATTATCTTGATATTTCGGCATGATAGCTGCCGTCTAGGTGAATACACCAAGGACTGAAACCCCATCATCCGTGAATCTAGAACTGTACCACAACACACGGGCTGCAAGAGCCCTGCTAACCTCTTGTTGGTCTCCAGGATAATGAGTTATATTTGTTATTCCCATCTCTTTCCTAAAACAAAACAGGGCATCTGATGCTCTCTTAAACAATATACATCTGGGCTTTTTCCACTTACTAGCTCAACAGGCTGGTCTTTGCATGTGATGCCCCCATTTGATCCTTCACTTGTCTGTATGCCATGGCTCATGTAGAACCTAAATTCAGAACTGCATTTACTTGTCTTCTTTCCTTGGTTTGCCAAGTGACAAGTTTATTGGCCATGTTAGTGATGTCACAGATATTTTTTGTATTTCAGTCATCTGGACTGGCATTTGGAAAGGTCATTTTCTGCCCAAAATCAATAGCTTCTGTAGCTGCTCTAATATTTCTTCTTACTTAGAAATATTACTCAGAATATAAAAGCAATTGATTGTAGGCAGAAAATATACTTGTCAATTATTGATGGAGAGAGGAAGAATACAAAGTGCCCTTAGCTTAAGTAGTTCCAGCTGGTGACACACCAGTACTAATCAGCACATGTGTTTCACAGGCATCAGGGCCATCTCAAACAAATGCCTGATTTTCCTCATAAGACGAAACCCAAAGTGTTATTCCAATGAAAACATGAACCCAGATTTCTAATGCTGGACTTCTTGGAGATTTAGCTTCAGAGCAACTGAATCAGAATATCCTGTCATTAAATTAAGGTGGTAAAAATGCAAGTTAACTTTGCTTATATTTTATGCAAACTTGCCAGTAACCTTAACAGAATCTGAACAGATCAGTGGAATGGATTTAAAACATTGGAAACTTGTCCTTTCTTACTTGGAATGAAGTTAAAGTAAATAATAAGTTGTGTATTTGATTGTGACAGGTTGTATTTACCTAAGACTGGTGATATTAACTACCTTACAGTAGAAAATCAGCATAGCTTTGGTTTGGCACACTGCCAGAAAAATTTCCAGTTCTACAGTCCAGCCTGAAAGCCAGAGGCTTGATGGTAGAACAGATACATACATACTTGCCTTGTTCCATACTTGATGTCACGCACAGTTTCACCCAGCAAATTTCTCCAAGCAACACAGTTCTTCCCTATTTGTCCTCTCACCTCCAAATCTCCTGTGACCACTTGAGCACTCATTTATTTTCTCCATTGTAGTTAGCTGCAAGCTAGTCTCACAGATTTAGCTAGTAGCTCTGGTCATACACTGCTCAGTTTCCTGTTCCCCAGCCATGCAGAGGGTATGTATCGAATGATCACAATAAAGCTGGAAGAAGAAGATCCAAAAAGGAGTTACATAGTTACAACAAGTTTGACTAAGCAACAGCCAAATAGCCAGATACCTGAAGATGTTGGTTTGAGCAACAGTTTTCTCAATTAAATCATGATATCTCACTGGCTTGTATACATACAAAAGAATTTTTTGTAAGAGCTATTTTAAGGCTCGTATTTTCACACGTACCTCAATGAGATAGAAGTTCAAGTTCCAGTGACACTGGGTCGGGCACGCAAGTCAAACTTCCTGAAAGAACAAAGATGAGCACTTGTTAGCACAAAATCAGTTTTGCTTGCTGTTTTCCATGCAGTTTTCAGAAATTAAGACAAGTATATTCTTCTGGGCAGGCGAGGTCGTTAGACTCTGCTGTAGAGGGAACTCTGGATTTGTCATTCAGAAACACTACTTTTAATGTATTTCTTCAAGACGTAAAATTCAGATATCAGTGCAACACCTAATGAAAGCATGAATCTTTTGTTTCTTACATATGCCAAACAAACCCTTTTGTTAGTAGGAAGCCCTTACTTTCATAGGTGTTGCAGCAGCCCATGTATGTTAAATTACCTGATAATAAATACAATCAGTTCAGAAAATATATCTTTCTATACTTAAACAGTTTAGTTATTTAAGGATCTAAAACAAATCCCTTGATAAATTTGAGTCCTCCTTGATACATGTTGAGTCCTAAAACTCAATTCCAAGTCTTTTATGTATTTTTTCCTTATAAATTTTTATATACTACTACTTTATGTACATCCTAGACATTTACCCAAATTGGGTCTCCAAAAGTGCTTTAGTGTGGTTTTAGTATCAGCAAAAAGATTTTGAAAAAATATTTTACTCAGGAACTATTGTAAACCAGAGCTAAAAGATGGCATGATTTTTAAAGCAAAAAACCCTAAAGCCAGAAAATGTTTTGGCCACTTTCTCTTCACAGCTAATTCCCTCTTCCTTGCCCTGACATTATACAGAGTCATTAAAGCAGGCAAAGCTTTCAGTTAGCACACTTAGCAGGTTATTTACATTTTAAAAGGATGTTTTGGAACATGCTCAATTCCAAGCAAGCATTACATAAAATTGAATTTTACACATTGGGCAATATTGAACTCTGACATCCTGCTTCAAGAAAGAAAATGTTGTCGAATATGTCAACAAAGAATATGTTAACAAAGAGCCTACAGCTTCATATTTCCAAAATATTTTCTTCTGCCCATCAGGGAAAGTTTTTCACCCTCCACATGAGTTGTGAAGGTGATAAAGAAACAAGTAAAAACAAAAGAAATAGCGCCTCAAAAAAACCAAATAAACAAACCCCACAGAGCAGTGCTTGAAGCACAAAGTTTTTGTTTTTAAAATATGTATATTAATTTAGGTACTACCATGATGCAGAGATAAACTAATAAAACTCAAAATGACAAATTTCCAGGAAATGTTTTTGATTCAGGAAGATTTCTAGTATGATTAACCTTGAAATATCTAGACTTCATTTCACTGGGAAATCTAATGGTGTTTCGGTCCAGCTGTTAACTAAAAAGTTAAATGACTTAATACTGTTCACATCCAACTGACCGACGAAGACGATGATGAGTTGCATTCAAAATTTATCATCCACTCAGGGACAAACCTACTCTTGTCTAATTTTTTTTTAATAGGATAAAAGGAACTCATTCGTTCTCCATATTAGCTGGTTTCTTGTAATTTTATTTAATTCTAAATACATCTAAATATTAAAATATATACTACTACATATTAGACTTCTAACACTGTAAATGTTGTGCATAAAAACAAGAAAGAGCTATGAAGAACAAGCAAATACACTCATTTGGGCAGATGGAAAACGAAGTCAGTCAGCTCAATCAGTCACTTTGTGCTTCACCAATTTTTAGGTGTGTCTGCTTTGGTGGCAGCCTACCAAAACTTGGTCTGCCCGAAATTCATTTTACATCAGTTTGGTTTGTGGCCAGCAAAAAACTTAATAAACCTTGTCAAGCTGAAGGATTAAGTGGACTGCCACCTTAGCCATCCCTTGCATCTCAGTCTCGTTTTCTCAGTTGTCCCATTTATCTGCTCTGCCATGCACAACAACTATCCAACTAGATAAGTGCTACAATCAGCAGCTTTGTCCTTGATCCAGTATGAATCCATCATCCTATCACAGTTAAAGAGTCACCATCATGTCTGCTCAGACCAATATAAAATATTTGTTGTTGCTTCTATGCTGATATGCTTTTGGTTTTTTGACTCCTAACCAGACCCAGAAGAGTAAGCAGAAAAATCAATTATTCCACAATTGTGTTCTGAGTAATGTGGAAACAGGGATTATCAGCAACCCTTGAAGAATTCTCTCTTGCAAAATGTCACCTTTATTTTCAAGAATCAAATGCTCTGAGAATTTAGAATTATTTTGCACAAGCTCATCATATTTAAACAGTGAGGTTCATCCTCAGGAACAGCTTTTGTGATACTAGTTAGGATGACTTCTGATACACCACTTACTCAAAAGAATTGTCCATGCTGTCACTGCCCTGAAGATTCTTTTCACAGTTTCAGTAACAGTGGCATCTGCAGAGGGGAGCTCCAGCCACTTGAAACTCATTAAAACATACTTGAGATTGACAATGAGTTAAAAACATCTGTCAGACTTGGCCAAGATTTCAATCAAGTGTGATGTTGCTGTGTTACTTTGCTACATTGACTTAAATTACTTGGCTGCTGTCAATGCAAGGAAAGTTGGGTTCTAATTACTAGCCTGATTTTTTTTTTGTATCTGAAACATACTTTCACTTAAAGGTTCGGAGTCTATGTGACATGCATTAAAACTAATGTGCTGAATCTAGAAGCTGAGGTAAAGTAATACAGACTTGCTTTTTAACATGCTGTGTTAGGCACCAGATAATGCACAACATGGTATGTATATAAAAAGTCTCCAAGAGAAAGTAAATTGCATGCTTCTCCCAAACACCCTAAGAAGAGCAAACAAGTGACTACTTGATACTTTCAGCTTCTTTTTTTATTATTATTAACCTCAACAAGTCCCAAACAACTCCAAGCAAAAAGCTTCTAAGAACCCAATGTCATTTTTGAAAACTAATGTGCAGGAAAACCTCTGAGTTACACAGGTCATTTTTCAAAGAATCCAAAACAGTGTATACCTAACTGTAGGTATGCCAAAGTCAAAAATCAAAGCTCTGCATTGCTATTTCAAATAGAATGGGATAGAAGTAGCACACAATAAATTCTTACCTCCAGAAAGTGTTTTCCTCCAGATGTAATGGAATGGAATCCAATCTGGGGACAGATGGGCTTCATCCTTCCTCTTTACTTCACACAGATTTTGTTTCACTTTGTTTTCAATATCCATTTCATCCAAAGGTGTTATGGGGATGTCTTGAGCTCCCCCTTCTTGGGAATGATCCCATAAACAGGATACAAGAGTTTTACACAAAGTAAGGCCCTCAACAAAATCAACAGTTTGGCATCTAGAAAGCTGTTACAATATTATTTAGATGATATAGAAGTACTACATGTGATGAGTATGCTGTATAGTAAATCTGTAGGTGTAGGGAAACCATGTCAAAGAAATGTTAATATAAAGCTGCATCGTTTTTATTTTACCATTTTGATATGTGCATCAAAACTGCAGCTCCAAAGAGTGCTTTCTTTGTTTGTTGCTGGTTGTTTTTTTTCTGAAACTACTCCAGTTCTCTGAAATGATGGATATTACCTGAAGCAACAAAGATTTTATTACCTATTACTTTAGGTATAAATTATTCCCAATTTGAATAAAGATAATTTAGATAAATACAATGAAAATCCTAAGTTTTGCCTGATGTGAAATTTCATATATTCCCAGAAAATCTCTTTTCCTTTGCTTGCTGTGCCGGAGTTTTAAGAAAGAAAAATTTTAATCTTTGGGTTATCACCTGTGGCCGAATCAAGACATCCTATTCCCTAACTGTAGTTAAAAATTACAAATAAATGCAAAAAAAACCCATTTAATTAAATGATGGAATGTATTGTGCTGTATTTTGTTTTGTTTTACAGTAGGCAGCACTTTCACGTGCATGGTTCCTCTCTGAGAGGCTGGCAGACAGCCTGTTTGCAGTTGTATTCTTATTTTAAAAAACAAAATTCTTTATGCAGTCAGTAAGTGCCTCTTCTAACAATTTTTCACTTCAGAGGAGCATCTCTACTTACACTAAGGTACTACAACACGAAATAATACAATACACTCACATATTCTTTGCATGTATATTGAACACTTTAAGTAATCTTCTGAAATACACAGTATTATTACAATGACTTATCTTTTTAATTTGGCTTAATGACCACAATAGATGCTTTCACAACATGCTGTCCTGATAAAGCAAGGTTCTCTGCTCTAGAAATTTACCCTTCTTTTTCTTTGTGATCTCAAGCTAGATGAAAAACTGCAGTTTCTTGGGCGGGGGGAGGAGAGTCAAGGGCCAAATTCTGACTGTAATAACAAGGTATGTTTCACCTAAGGGCTACTCATACATCAGAGAACCTCACTCTGTGAGCAAACTAAGAAATCAGACAACTACACACAGACTAAGGTGAAACTGTTCGGGTAAAGATGACAAAAATCTAATCTTCATAAAACTGTAACAAGGTTCTTTGAGGCTTTTCAGTCCCTAGGATTGAATAATAATACCCATTGACAGCTTAGTCATTGAAGTCCTTGGTGGTGTAGCAGGCACTTTAACAGTCATCCAGAGAATGTCTGTTTCTGCCAATTCATAAATGCAAATTTATTTTAGGCAAGGCATGAATAACCCACTCAGTCATCCTCCAGCACAATCAGATGAAAATGAATGTGTTGAGCAACCTGCCATACGTTATTATTTGTTATGGTTCTTCTATATCTACATTTCTTTCTAACCCTTTTCAGAAGAGGGGCAGACAAGATGATTAAACAGGCAATGTAAATCTCAAGATTATGGTCAGGAAACACATCTTCATTGCAAAAAGTTCTCTAGAAGCCGCTACAAACCTTTATTGTTTCATGGTCTCTAAAAACATGTTATTGATGTTCACTTCTCAAAAACTGCCACTTGAAAAGACGGGCTAGGTTGTAATTTCTAGCTGACCTCCTCTCTTCCTCGTATAAGTAGAAGACAAGCAAACAGGTGATATAGAACAGAAAGCCTTTCTTCCATATCCAGCCTCCAGGCTAGGAGAGACTATCAACAGCATGCCTATCTTATGATGAACATTCACTAAACTTTTTGTTGAACTAGTTTCTCTAATTGTTTATCTGTATAAAGAAGTTTTTCAATGCAATAACATACTTTACTCTGTTTTCTGAAGAAAACAGTATCAATGCTCGCAAATGTATTTGCTCTGCACTTTCAGCCTACTGCAGTACACAGCTCTGCTGTAAATCTGTAAGCCTCACAAATTAAATGTGTTATATGTTACTAGTTATATTTCAGTTTTGCATTTAGCACTATTTTTAATAAACTTAACATCAATATGTAATTTTGCATTACTTTTATGAAATATCTAAAGCAAGAAAACTAGTCTAACATTCATTTAGCAGAAATATAACATGTACCAAAGCATATAGTTGCAATAAAAAATAAGTACATCTTCACAGGCACCTAAAGACAAATGCAAGCAAATTTCATCTTTGTTTCAAGCCAGCTTCAGGAAAGGCAACTTAGTCTTGGTTTAGCCACAGCAAAAGGACAATGTCCTTGAGCTAACAGCACCCTTTTTTTTTTTTTTTAGAATTCACACTGTTTTCCTTATCTTCTTATATCACGCCTTGACTTTTATTGACAAAATGTTCAGCTCCTAGAAACTACACTATCTTGTATCACCTAGCAATGACTCCCCTGAATAAAAAAAAAAAACAAACTGATCTTAACAGGTATAGAAGAAATCCAATCCTGTCCTTTAGATATTAAAAAAAAAACCAAACCAGAATTATGTCAAATTTTTAGATATAAAAAGATACAGGAACCTTGGAAAAAACTGCAGAAAAACGTCATTATTTAGCAACATGTTGCATTTTAATAAACGAGAAATACATATTTCTGTACTACCTCAAAAAAAAAGATTCCAAAATTATATTTATACAGGATGAAGCTCTCCTTAAATGCATACAGACCTCCGAGTCTAAAGAGTGTCAAGCTTTAAATAGTAAAATCTATAGAACACCTTGTGTCTGCCACAAAATGAATTTTGAAGTGATAGCGTTCATTAAGTTTTCTTTTTAATTAAAAAAGAAAACTAATTAAAAAGAAAACTTAATGAACACCATCACTTCAGAATCACCCTTTGTACAAGTTTTGATCTCAAAAATAAAAGATTTTTCCTTTGGAAATCAAAGTCTTCTGCCTGGCCTGTTTGTGCTCCAACACCTCTTACCACTGCTGTGTAACTAGCACCTTTAGTCTCACTCAGAAATAAATTTAACATCCTACAGCATTTTAAGAATAAAAGGAACATCACAGTATGAGCTGGTGATTCACTTTCCAGGCAAACACAAGCCCATTTTCATGCCTTTGTATTCCGTTGAAGTTTGTCAATGTCAAGTCAACCCTCCCTAAAGACAACACATCTTCAGTGAGAGATGTAAAAAAACTGTTTGCATGCAATTTAAATCCTGCAAACTGGCAATCTTCTCATGAAAAACACAAGCAATTATTTCCATTCTCACGCAGCAGTACTCCTGATTCACCATCATTTTTTGGTTACATGAATTGATCCTTAATTTTCAAGACAGGGAAAAAGACTCAATTTTTGACAGGGGTTGGTGTTTTGCCATTTAGTCACTGCACACATTCAAGCTTCCATTGCTAACAGTTTAAATTACATGACCAAATTATATTCTTCTCTACCAAATTCTTAACATACCTCATGGATTCCCACTTCACCCTCATGAAGAAAAGCTGGTCTTTTCTCATCTTCCCCATTGAAACAATATAGAACTGGCTTATGGGCATTTGAAGCTTGCAAGCTTTCTTATGCTGACTGCAGATCAAACGTGATACCATGCAGCTGCTACTGGAGATATGTGTTTAAAGCTACTATAACAGCAAAAGAGGCACTGAATTTTGATTTAAATGTAAAAGGTTGTGTTCATGTGAGGCCAGATCTTCAGCTGGTTAAACCAACACATGTCCTTTGCCTTCAGGGAAACCGTGCTGATTTAGATCCCAAACCAGCACAGCACTCGAGTCCCACTGAAGTCAGTCAGTCTGTATGTAAAGTTCAACAGCAGCACGAGGACACTGCTGATACCAATGGACTGCTGAATCACGATTTTACCGTCACCAGGAACACGGACCTTATCTTTTAGGTTGCTGAAACAGTGCTCAGAGACACACAAAACTGAAAACAAATGGGGAAATGTCACAATTCAAAAGAAGCTGACACCTGTGCTTTAAAAAGAAATGTTCTGTTTAGCAAAAATGGTAGAATACTGATCTGTTCTGATGAGTACTCATTCAAAATTAGAACTCTATTCATTAAAACATCTCTCAGATTTTTTTTTTTGGTGGTGGAAAGTCAGAACTTCTGTTCCATCTAAGATAAAAAATACATCCACAACAGTCAAAAAAGGTAGCATTTGGAAATCATCACATTTGTTTTAGACTCTCAGAATGTTCAATTCATCTTTCTCGTCGTTAACTCTACTGAATTTTGATTGCTTTTACTCTCCCATTTTTTAAGGCCTCAGCTTTTTTTAATTAATTTATCTCTCCTCCCCTTTTCCTGCAGGATTTGTAATTTTTTGAGTCCCCAGAAGCCCTGGAGCCCTGTAAGAGAAGCCCTTCTTACAGAAGCCCTGTAAGAGTCTAAAGTTTGCTAAAAGATATGAAAGGTGTTCTGCAGTTTGCAGTCTGTGCCGTGACTGACTGGCAGCCACGAAAGCACGTGAGGTACCATCTTCTACAACAGTGCTACTGTACTCAGCACACCAGCTGGCCACACACAGTCTGGTGTGCCCTTGCTTAAGGGGTATTAAGCACATGCTCATAGACATTAAGTTGATTTCTAATACAAAATGTCTAAGTACCATGTAATTTCAATTTGAGTGTGTACTTTTAGAAAATGTTTTTTTAATTCAAAATGGCAAATTTCTGTGAAACATTCTGATTTAGATGAAAGCGCGATTTGGAGAATAAAACTGCGGTAGTGAGCATTTTTGGGCAAGTCTGCTTTGGAGAAAAAAAATGAATTATTTATAATTTAACAATAATCTTTCTTTTAAATATAAACATCAGCTTGCTTCAGAACAAGCAGACTTCTTCACATGGGATACTTCCAAAAAGCACATTTTCAGAACATGACATAACACCTCATTGCTCTGTGCTGCTTGGTGAGGGTAGATAGAGAACACAAAGGAGTGAAGATGAGCTTGGGAGTGTGTGAGAGGACAAGCATTCTTTTAATGTTTGTCTTTGTTTCTCACTACTCTATTTCAATTGGCAATAGATGATTTTTCCTCAAGTTGAGTCTGTTTTGCTCTTAACAGTAGTCTCCCTGTCTTTACCTCAACCCGTGAGCTCTCTTGTCCTGTTTGTTTTCTCCCCCTGTCCTGCTGAGTAGGAGGAGTGAGAGAGGGGTTGGGTGGGGGTTTGGCCCTTTGCCAAGGTTAACTCACCACACTGCATTAGACATTTTTCACAGAGGACTGGAAACTTGCAACTGCATTGAACATCTTCAAAAATCCTAACAATGGCTCCAATCCTGCAACTCTTTGTACCCAGGAAAACACACGGGTCTGCGCAGAACCCTGTTGATTTCAACGCAGCTGCCTGTGAGCACATCTCCTGTACATGGAAGATATATAGTTGGAGCCAGTGAGGCTCCACCAGAGCACAAAGCTCCATCTGCCCCAAGACAACTGCAGGATCGGGACCATGAATCACTCAAATGAACCTGAAGCCAATAGAACTGTCAAAGGCTTATGAACCAAAACAAGAAAATCTCTTCACAATTAGCTCACAACCACTTAGCTATATGGTCATCAAAATACTAAAGAAAAAAATTGTTGCCAATATAGTCAGGGCTCTCTTAATTTCATGCACTGTGACTTCAACAATTTCTTCATTTCTCATTTTATTTCTCTAAAAGTGGCTTCATTTAAAAGCAGGGAAACCACATTTCATGCTCTTCAGTTTCATTAAAGATATACAAAAGCCCATACCAAAGGAAGACTACTCTAATTAAACCATTGTAGCAGAAGGAAATATTGAAATGATGAATCTGAAAGGATTCTGACACGCTCTATTTTATCTTCTACATAATTCCTTATGATATAAAAAAAAAGAAGAAAAGAGCTCCTCCCTTTAAAAAAAAATGTTGAGAATCACATGATGAAGCACGCAACACTCAATCTAGAGTAACATAAATGCACGATCTCATAGATTTTCTAAAGTACATCAAGAAAGAATGTCATTGATCATTTCTTCAGCAGTGTGAGAACATCATATTGCACCCTCAGAAAATCAACCTGTATCTGCTTGACAAGGAAGGTACGGTTAAATCCTCTGCTTAAAACTCATTCCATAGGAAATGTGATATAAATACCATACAAATTGCATAAGATAAATTCAGCATCATTCAATATGTGCTGCTTAATTGGCACTAGAATCAAAGCATTGCTCAAAACAAAAAAGTAAAACCTGAGTACTACTCCTTCCCTCAGGAAGTGAAAAATAAGGATTTTTTGAATTATATCTTTCCATGAGAAAAAAGAATGACAATTACTGTTCCAAATCTGACACTGGAACAGAACGAGGTAGGGGTGTTTCACTTTCCAAGCACATTGAACTAGGGTATGTTAAAAAGCCACCTCATAGTGAACCCATTTTTGTGACTAATTAATTAATTGCTCCAAATTCCAATAGTATTTCAGGGATCTCTGGGCTACAGGACAAATACAAATAAACAAGAGTTTATTTCCACATGGGTAAGCAACCACTTCTGGGAGTGGCTTGAACCAAAGAAGCAGCTTATATTTATTCAAATCCTATTTCATAGTGGATAAGGATCTTTAGTGCCCCTTTAGCATTCAAATCCTATACAGATAACCACAGTCTGGTGGCTGCTGCATCAGATGAGGCTGACAAACTATTTCAGTTAAATTCCCCATTGGTGCAGATCTCTATCACAGCCTCTTTCCTTCTCCTTTTCAAGCTGGTCTGCAAAAAAGCTTTGGAAAAAAAAAAGTCTCCCCTTTCTTGTAGATCTGTCTAACGAAAGGAGACTACCATAAGCCTTCTATCAAGGGGCCTCCTCCACAAACACACCTGCCACCTTCGGTTCATGATGTTCTCTACCTCCCCCTAAAGACTCCTGTAGCTAAACCTTCCTGAAGAATCACCCTTCAGGGTCTTCCTCTGAAAAACTGAATATTCCCAGTCCTGTGAGCCTGAGAGCCATAACTTATCATGCTTCCATGGGGTTTCTGATACCCTAAGACTTCTTCCTAGCTCCAAGATGGCAGAGAAATGGCATTGGGACAGGTGATTAGAATTCCTTTTCCTCATGCCATGTTTTTTTTCATTCCAGAAAGAAACATCTTCACAGACCTTTTGAATTATCTTCTTAGCTACACAAAGGATGAGTGAAACAGATACGAACTCTGTGGGGTTTCTTAAAATGCCTATCTACCTTGTCACATTAGCCCAGTGTCTAACAAAAAACCCAGAAAATAATTTCCAGTAATCCAAACCCTATTTATAAGAGGCAAGAAACACAAGAGAGCAGATTCCAAGGAAGTCAGGAAACCAAAATGTTGTTTCTTTCATAGCCTGAATGAAAACGAAAGACATATCTTCCACCCAGAAGAGCAGATGAATTAGTGAACCTTGTCAACTCACAAAAACCTCTCTATCAAAATAAGAGCCATGAAATATTAATTCTGTTATTTTAAATTTACTTTCGTTACTCTCCTTACAATCCACCAGAAATACTGAGAAACTGGAAATATCCAGTAAGCACATGTTCATAGCTCTGGCCCTACTATCAACAGTGATCAAAGCAGTGAAGAGTGCAAATGCATTACTGACTGACTCTTAGAAGACTTTAATCTTTTCTCATAAATCACTTCTCTCCAGCTACCTTACCATTTGGGTTTCAGAATAAAATGCATGTTTTCTGAAAGGTTCTGACTGATCTGAGTGGCTCACAAGTAGAACCATGAGGAGTGTGAAATAGCAATGGCCACATGCCGTCCTGTTTTACATGCACCTATTTAGGTAGATTGCCTGAAATGAACCGTGACATCAGCTCATGAGGAAAGGTTTCATTTTTTTTAAAGAAACTGTTGCAAAGAAGAACTATAACTAATCTGTATTTTTTCTAGCTTGTAAGGTTTAGATGAAGTTGTACTGAAAATATATTTCCAAAGAATTTGCTAAATCTGTACACTAAAACCAAATAGTTTAAAAGCTTGCAGTATATCTATTTCTCACTCACTCTATGTAAAACAATGGAGTGCATGCCGCATACACTGGTGGGAGAGTGAGTTCCCTAAAACATAACACACTGGGAAAATGTGGTCTAACATACCTTGCCAATTTTGCCTGAAGCTCTTTCCATCAACAACAAAGAAAAGGAGGTATCATTGATTTCAACAGATGCTGGCTCAGATGCAAAGACAGTATACACAAACAAAGCTTTAGGGACTGGTTTTGATCACCCAGTTTTTTTTTTTTAATTGTTTCTCATCTCTGCATTTCCTGATTTTGCTGAAATAAAGAACAGCTGTTCTCACTAGCTTACCAATTCAAAGCTGTGAAGACGAAAGTTGCATCCAAATGTCCTTTTTCTTTAATAGCATAGTATAGATCTTATCTCATTCAATGGAGAACAAAATAAGTCCAAAAAAGGAAGGAAGGGAGGGAACGAGGGGAGTCAGTCTCAGAATTATGCTGTTTGTGGGAAATTGTATCTCCCTGCGTATGTACCTACAGACATGCTCTGCCAGAATTTCTTGCTCCCCAATATGTGGCCAACAGAAGAAATACCGTGGTGAAATGATTCACACCCTGAGGAATATTCCCCAAAATTGCTTTAGGGTCATCACGGTGACAAGCCCGAGACAACCCCAGCAGAGCTGGCCTTTTTCCCAGCAAAAAGATACATGTGCACTCTTCCACACACGTGACCCTTGCACTGAGTTGTGATACGTACGTAGATCAGTTGTAAGTTCAGTACAACTGATGTGAACATGTGCAGTGAACACGTTCCAGTTTTCTGGAAATTCAGCACTCCAAACAAACATTCTGAAACCCTTGTTTTCTGCCTCAACAAAATCTTTGGGAAAATAACTGGATATGGCCAAACATGAACATCAGAGTAAGATGTAAGCTAGGCGAGACTCCATACCAGTACACAGCTTAGCGGGTGCTATAAAACCTGCCTAAAATTTGGGCAAGTGTTTGCTGCTGTAGACACACCACCAAAACAGCCCTATGTGCTACAGTTCCTTGGAAAGATGCAGTAGCCACCTCTCAGCTTCCCAACAGGACAAATCAGTCTGCAGAAAACACTACACCCACAAAGCTGCCATGTTTTCCAGTGAAACTGCTCACTTTGGATCCGCCTGCAGATACCTGCAGCCTCTGTACCCTATCTGGCTCAAGTGTCAGGGCACTACAGTTGCTGCCATAACAGAAGTTTATGCATATCCTTAAAGTGGCATAGAGTCCATAGCCCAGGAACAGGGGTTCCACCTTTAATCATCACTCCCTTTGTATGCTCAAGGAGACAAATTAAGCACTGTGCCTCGGTGCCTGTTGCTGGAAAGCTGGGCTGTTGTGCTTTTCAAATGAAAAGGACAAAGATTGCTGGCTGCACGTAGGTGGGGGCAGACAATTAGTGCACCACACAGACACTGTCATGGCTAGAAAGCAGTCTGTCTCTCTGACAGAGCAGCAAACAAGGGAGCATGACTTCTATGTCCAGCACTTTTTTCCTCCTTTCCCTGCTGTCACAGACAGTGAATTGCGGCAGGGATGACAGCCATCAGATAAGTCACTACTTACCTGCAAGTCAAGTGCCACACACAACTAGTTGGCAGTATAGTTTCCCCCACACATTAAGGGCCCATTCAGAATCCCAAATAATAATTTACCTCACAAGAGTTTGCTCATTATGTGCTTTGCCTGGCTCTTGTGCTCTTGTAAAACCCTCTTTGAGTAGGTAGGCATGAAATAATCTCCTGCTGCCTGTAGCACTGGCCTTTTTTTCTTTTCATGTGACTGCAAACAGAAACTCCTTATTCAAAAAGGAAAAGGTTATTAAACTCAGCAGAGTTATTTTAAAAAAGATAGAAATGAAGTGTGACTGCAATCTTAAGTGTGAGTCTTGCCTGGAAAGCTGTTCGACACACAAAAGGCAAGCGGAAAGCACAGATTCAAGTCAAGTCTGGCCATTTTCATGTAGAGTTACCATTAAGCTGACAAGACAGTAGTCTGTTACCTCATTTTTTTATGAATGGTCCTTTAATTTAGGGTTATTCTTATTTTTGTTAAAGCTTCCTTTAAGCTGTATGCTCTCTTGACATTAATCTCCCTTTTCCAAACAAGGCACACATCTCAAAAGGATTTAGACATTGCTTGTATTTTGTGCTGGTGAGTTGCCTCACTGGTATCAGAGTGACTCACACGAGTAACATGAAGGCCAACAAGTCGAAGCAGCACTGGAGCCCTGGCTGATAAAATCTTTATGTCCATAGCAGTTCACCTGTAAAACAGCATCACAGCCATGACATGAAAAGCCAGCAGCTGGTAAGCCAATGAATCAACATCACATACCTCCAAAGGCCAAGTTTTAACTTATCTGCTTGTTTTAAATAGTATGATGAATGATGGTAAAAATGGAACTTGCTCTTCATCTCTTTCATGCCCTTGTTTGTTTAATGGCTGGACTGCCCAGCTACAATATTTATTTCACACATAAAGCTTATTAAGTGCACTCCAAACCTGAAGTTTTAATGCTGTTCTCTATGCTAACATTTGCCTGATGCATAAATTGCCACAACAGTCTCCCAGCTACTGTGATGACTGTACAATGCCTTGAAACAACACAGTCTTGGGCTGCACAGAATGATTATTAGCACCAGTCAAACTTGATTGAAAATAAAACAGATAAGCTGTATTAAACCATCTTATTGGTAACCATCAAGAAATGAAATGAGCTAATTACTATTTCCTTTCTTTTCCCAGTCATCTGCTGTCCCTGGATGAATGCTGTGTAAACCAGAAAGGTTTTCGTGGCCATCCTTTAGTAATTGACCTTTAACTCTCCCCATTTCATTTGCCCTAAGTGTTAATTGACTTTGAAAAAGCAGTATATTATCCTTTTAGAAAAAAAAAAAAATCTGATTTGTGCCCGCCAACATCTTACAGCATCAAAGCCCTGTTAAATCATAGTGCAGTACAGCTGGAAATGAGTCTCCAGAAGAAATGGAAGGAGAGTGGGGGAAGGAAGCAGATCCGTTATTGAAAGAGCTCCACTGCCATCTAGAGAAAACCTGCACCAGCCAGTTTTCTGAAAGGGAGGATCAGGTTGTTAGTCAAAATATTTCCATTCTGATGCTGTTTGGGGGGAAGGTAGAGGCTCCATTCAGGTTCACTGCATCTGTCCATTTTATTAAACCAACTTTCTAGTAATTTACACTCAAAATAACATATCCTGGAATATAATTTACCATAAATCCTAAGGAAACCATGGGAGATAGCTTTGAAGGCTCACTTATAGGCTCTCCTACAATAAGGTATGATATATGTACAGTTTTGTTACAAAGCAGCTCCTTTGAAGATGTAGGTGCTGTATCTTTGCAGAAGGGTGCTTCAGTCACAAACAATTTACATTTTGACAGATATGCTATGCTCCCAGCAGCTGCCTTTCTGATACTGCTTGTCAGTTAGAAAGAAAGAATGTGTTATTTCAGGCTATGATTTTTTTCCCCTCCTTCAAATATGTAACAACTTCTTTCCTGAGGGTTTTATATGCAGTAGCCTCACAGAGACCAAGTCAGACAGAAAGCAGGAGGCACCCATGAAATACATTACTAGTAGCAGTTTACTTTAATCTGACCAATTTAATTTACTCTGCCTCTGTTCAAATAGCAAATGAACTCCATTTAGTGTACCTGATGGGTCAGCTGCTATGAAAACTGGAGAGATGTTCCTCACCACCAGCACCTAATCTGGTTACATTCACAAGTCACATGGGTACATGGCTAACCGCATCTGGAACAAAAGAAATTAATCTGTAACTTAGGCTACAGTCAGCAAGTAATGAAACTGCATCGCTAATGCACCTCAAAAGGGAGAGTTCATTACTGCTGTCTCACAAAAACACTCACTGTGAATTGTGGTCCTCTTGGTCTCCATCACTGTTATTTACTTGCTAATTAAAGAGCAATGTGGGACTTGTAACAGCTAATAGGAGCTCACAGGTTCCTCCGTCTACTGACTCCCTGAAAATTTCAAAACTAAAACCTATTTGAAGACTAAGGACAGCTAGTATGAACCTAGCAGCAACCACATAATAAAAAAACATAAAAGAGTGCCTGGATGATTTTTTCATATAGCACAATTACAGCATAATTTGTGTTTATTTCCTTTGTGAAGTCCCATTGGGCTGAAAGATCTTGAGATCAACAAAATTAGTAAATTAGTTTCAGTCTATCTCCTTAGCTAGCCAGTGAGGTAGCCGGCGCAAGGTATTTGCCTGCTATAGCAGCAGCAGTGAATTAATACTGCACAAAAACAGCTGATGGTGGTTATATTCTAGCTAAGAACATGCAAAACATAATGCATTACACAATTATGAAGGACAGTATCTGAATTATTTATACTCTTCATTCCTAAGAATGGCACCTCAAAACATGATTATCAAGGAAACAATACCCAGAAAAAAACATTCCTCATTTTCACTGAAATACACTGAAATCAGAAACATTTGATTCCACACTGCCCTGCACTCCTTGACATCTATCCTGACTGGACGCTAAGTGAGACCATTCTGAACACTCATTTTATATGCGCACGGGTGGCTACTCACGGTGAAAGCAATGGAGAACCAAGGTTATGGAACCTATTTGTGCAAACCATAAGGTTCACTAAGCCAAGAACTGGCCTCAGTAAGGTGAATGGCTGTCTTCTTATTCCTATTAATGGCAACACTGACAACTCCTGGGTGGAAGAACACAGTAATTCAGAGTGATGGGTTTATGACGACAGAGAATCCACCACTTTGATGGAGCCCTTAAGAAACACAGAATACAGAAGAATGAAGTGGTTGACTGACTAGATGGTCTTCCAGACCAAACACATTACAAAATGCAGAAGGCATTGCTTCAATTCATTACGGCCAACAGACTTGTCAGGAGGAAAAATCCCCAATGCACCTTTAAAACCCAGTTTGTCCTTTTTGCTGAGAAACACAACTAAGCTGTGCAATTCAGGGAGAGAACAGTAGGCATAAGAATAGTTACTGTGAAAGGACAAAGATTTAAACGTGGCTAGGCTAGGCTCTTTGCCGTTATCCTGCTTGTTACTTAGTCCAGAGACCTTGAAGGCACTCCTGAAATAATGACAAAAAAGAAGAGCTCACCCTGAAACAATTAAGCATTAAAACTGAATCAGGTAAATGTCAAAAGCCAGATAGTTGTAAACACAGTATTGCTTCTACTGAAGCACAAGTACAGACTACTTCTTTTTAAGGCAAATAAATTCAGCCCATAATGCTTGCAACACGCAGACCAGCCCTTCGTCCACTATATTTTACATCAGAAGTTGGTTTAGGCGTTATTGCCAACAGATTCCTGTTAGTGTCAGACACAAGTGCACAAACTAGAAATAGAAAGGAAGTTAACATTCATATTGTGGAAATGAAAGGACAGCATCTCTTTTGTGTCTGGAATTTATTGTGGAGTCAAAGGTCACTGAAGAAACTTGGTTTGATTTGTACATGCCACTGGATATAATAGGCTGGGCTTCATGAAGATATGAATCTCAGCTTTTTTTCAAAGGCTCACTTAAAATGTATTTTTTTCCAAGGGATATAAATAAAACTGCTTTAAAGCCACTTACTTACAGTGTGACTATAATCAATTTACTTCATGTCTTGATGCTTCCCTTCCCTCACTTCCAGACTTTGTCTTGCTTATTGAAACTCTCTAAGCGTAGACTGTCCCTTACTATTTTTTTTTTTGTGAAATGGCAGGTACAATGAGACCAAGTGCCCACTGTAAAGGTAACTGTCATGTCAGCGTCCAGTCCTTGCTCAAAATGAAACTCCCTAGAACATATTCATTCATGCTAGGTGGTTTTGTGCATTTTAGCAAAAAAGAAAGGCACGCATAGAACTCCCTCCTTCTTTCACAAGCCCTTTCCTCGTAGGTTCATTGACTAACGAATCTCATTCCAGATGTAGGTTCATGTGTAGGCTTCTCATTAAATACCAGGTAAAACATGACATAGCTGGCATTCCTGCAATGTAATATTTAATTACTTCGTAAGACATGTTTATTTTTATAGTAATTGCAAATATTTTGGAGAATAGTCTGGGTCTGCTCTGGAGAAAGCAAAAGCAGCAGTTTGATGTTGTTTGTTTAGCTTCTTTAGTGACCAATGCAAGGAGTTACAACAGTCTCTTACTCATGTGGAGTTAACAGTTGCTCCTCTTGCACAAATGTCAGGGGACTTGCCTTCTTGGTATATAGTACTTCAGTTTGATCATGATGGAAGATGATCACGCACGCATGTAACCAGGACACTTGATAGCTAAGTCACAAAATCATATTCAGGGACAGCAAATATCACCATGGCAGGGCACCGTCATTCATCACTTAAGCAGCCTGAGCCAGGTGCTAATCAAGCACAAATCACCATAACACCATTGAGACTAGCCAATCTTCACCAGTTTTCACCAGCTAAAAAACTGTCCTGTCATATAATGATATACAGAAGAGCCTCATAACACAGAGACAAGAACGAGCAAAGAGGCAGCAGATGCAAGTGCTTTAGAGCTCTTCTGTTCTTTATAAATAACCTCTAGGGACCATCTCTCTGTATTTGTTTGCTTTTTTAAAGAGCTTACACAACTTTTTGGTCAGCCTGTTTCAGACCTGACTGGAAGCAATGTTTGACTTCTAATGAAGACTGCTCTAAGATATTTTGCAAATTGTCACACAATCACTTTCATATGTGAGATACACGAGACGAGCTGCTTAAATGGATAAAAACTAGCTAGCATACTAGAGCCAGAAGGTCCTTATGACTAGAAGCAGTTCCAAGGGGAAGGAGTTGACTTGTGGAATACTGTAATGTTAGTATTGATTTTGTTTACCTTTTTTAAACCTGAAAGAAGGAAAATGCAGTAAAGTGATGAAATGTGCTGATGATACAAAATGGGTGAATCAACAAATACACAAAAGCAAAGCAATAAAATTCACAGGGAGCTGGCTAGACGAGAATCATGAGCAGATAAGTGGCCTATGCTATTCAGTTTGGAAGAAGGTAAGATAATGAATCTATGGTCAAAATAACATGGAAACTCTATCTTCAGTGGACAGAGAGGTGACTGCTGAAAAGGTTTGCATTTTAACATTCCAGTGCAGGAAATGGTACACTCTAAACTCACATTTCTCTAAAAAAAGCTCCCTTTCTGCCAGCCCCCCCTCCCCCCTTTTTTTTTTCTGTAGTTGCTGCTGTATAGGAAAAAACACTAGGCAGAAGAGAGAACTGAAAAGAATACGTGAAATTCTTCAACTTTTAGCCAGTTCACTCCTTTTTATAGAAAAAAGGGACAAGAAACAATCTCAAGCACATAAAAATTAAAGGAGGTTTTTCTAATACTATGCTAGATTAGGTATTATGAAAGCAGTATTTGTAATATGTATATCACTCTGGTTAATAAAATGAAACAGAATTGGTAAAGTAGGATGCGAAGAAGATGACAAGGAGATGTAGGCTAATACAAAATACTTATTTAGGATGTCTGAGGAAAAAAAGTATACATTTGGAAAGTGGTGAGGAAGATTAACTACATCACTCTAAGTGGCTTTACAGAAGCACAAATCCCAGGATATTGTTGTGAAACCTGTAAACATACTGTTAAGAGGAAAAGGGAAAAATAAAAACCAAACCCTGACAACTGAGACAGGATTTACTAAGGAATACAAAATCCCAGAGCTGTCAGGATTATCTCAGCAACTTTTGTGCTATCAAGAGCTCTCAAGCATTGGTAACATCGTTTCAATCCCAAACCTTCTGTGCCATGCTAGTAACAATAAGAAACCATTATTGCTGAATATTATACTCATCAGTAGTACAGTTTTAGCTGCCATGAGACTGATTTCTGCTTAACTTTCCTTTGTGTGTATGAAAAACTGTTCTGAGGAGATGGTAGGGAAGGTTAAGAAATATAGGTAGGAAAATGTCACAAAGCCAAGGAAAAAGTAACAAGAGTTAAAACGACCCTTTCCTTCACAATGTCGCCTCAGGCAGGAAACTTATGTGCACTGTACAATTCAAATCTGGATCCCACTCTAGGTTTGACAGGGAAGGAAGTTTTAAGTCCTTGTCCTGGTTTCGGTTGGGACGGAGTTAATTTTCTTCCTAGATCCTGTGTTTTGGATTTAGGATGAGAATAATATTGATAAGACACTGATGTTTTAAAAAAATAGTAACAATAAAAACAATAAACAGATATGACAACACAGAGAGAAAGGCTCATATGAGAGGAAAAACTATATTTTCTTGAAGACAAGACAGAGGCTCAGTTTCAATGGTGGTCCACTTGTCCTCACGTGAGCCACCTGATTGTCTACTAGAGCCTAACAAGAAAAGCACAGCTTAGCCACTTTCAGATTACAGATATTTGTGTTGACGTGCAAGCATTAAACCACAGCAATAGACAACTAACAGAAGAAAGATCACCAGCCTATCTAATTCCATTATTTCCACTGTGATAGTTAAACAAGTTACCATCCATTATGTTTCTTTTACATGTTTGAAACATATAGTATGTCACAATCCTCTCATTTAATCTATCATGGCAGTGTCAGAAATGGTACCACGTATTACACTCCTATGGTAAAGAGGCCAAGTGTGACAATACTGCAAGTCATACCCTTCAGGTGGCATGTAAAAGTTTCACCCATTGTGAAATATTTCTGCTTAAGAATTACTCAGATGATTACACCTGCCATTTGTTTCAAACAACCAAAAGAGGTAAAGGTAGGCATTACATACACACAGAGAATATAACAATTTTTTAAAAATTTTGTGGATAATTACACTACTGCTAGAGGCTGAATACTAATTGCCTGAAATCAAAATAAAATAAAAAGCAACCCGTGCAGCTGTTAATTTGACAGGTGGTCATTTCCTCAAATCTGGTAAAGAATCCTTCAGCCAAGACAGCTTTTGGAACTGTGTAGGGCACATTCCTGCAGGAAGCAACATAGCAGCAGGGCTTCAAGGAGGAAACCTGATTTTTATTTAATAGACTCGCGGCTACAACAGAGAACTCCAGCACATTTGCAAACGTGCCTGTAGCTAATGAGTGCATGTGCAGCTCAGAAGGGTTACAGATCTCCACATAAAACTCTGACCTTAAGCTAATGCTCAATTTAGAATCAAATTATAGGGGGAAAAAAATTGTGTAAATAATTCATAAGAATTTTAATTGACATTTCTTTTCTGTGGCAACAAGCCCATTAGCATTATGGGTGATTACCTGTTTTTTAATCACTCTTTGTGTTATAGTGGTGCATATTATAAACTACCCAGTCCTGATACACCAGAACAATCTAATGGCTAATTCTGCAATAGTACTTGGAGTCACACAAGCAGTTCTGTTTTCTTCAGTGGAACCATACCGGTAAAGGCACCTTACTGGTGAGAATGTATCGCACCACACCTCAATTCTGAGACAAATTATGCCAACATTTTACACACTCTAAAGTCCAACTGGTTTCCACGCCACTAATTACAGGGTTAGATATTATTTAATTCAGGGGCAGCTGATCCTAGTGCTTTTTCAGGTAAGAGTGGTATCACAGCAAGAGTGAAGAAACAGTACAGCACAGTACATTTATACATATTCTCACTCCAACTTTTTAGAACAGTACTTTTCTAGTATTATTAAGCCTACTGTCTAAGCATCATCCCATGGAGATGATATAACGTATCAATCTCTTAGCCTATGTTTAGCTTTTTTCTCAGAAAAACACAGTGCTGGTAGCTTAATGCTCTCTAACGTTTCAACATTAAAGCAGCTTGGGTAGAGGGAAAGCCACACAAGCAGTAAAACCTTGGCCTTGGGATCAGATCATATCAGTTCATCAGGCAAGTCTATGCACTGGTCACTGGTGCTGACCATCTCTTTTCAGGAGTAGCACGGCTGTGTAAATAAAGTTACACACAGAATATGTCATTAATGGACATCACCAACTTTGCCTCCAGTGTAAAGTAATGTCTAGACAGAAAGGGAAGTGACATTAGACAAAGGTTTAAAATAGTATTATTTTTTTCCCAAATGCAATCATGAGTGCTGATAGATTCCAAGCTCCTTCTGAAAACCTTTGCCAGTGCTCTAGCACATTTGCTTCCACTGCTCTGCACAAGTCTGCACTGGGAAAAGCTGGTGAAAATGACAGCCCAGGAGATTCTAGTTAATTATTCTGCTCAGCCATAGCTTCCAGAATCCCCTTAGATCCCAAACATTCCCTCTTGTCAGGAAAAGTCACACCCCTAAAAAGACAAGGTCTATGCTGTTGTATTGTAAGATGTTCTTACAGTAACTATTATGTATGCACCAACAGAAGCACCATGAGAAGCATTTATGGGAACATATAAATAACAAACAAAAGCAAAAATAAAATGAACCGTGCAAGCTTAGAGATGAAAATTATCTCTTTGATGACTCTTAACCTGGTGACTGCAACAAGTCAGAGACAATACTTTTCAGTACAATAATGCCAACTCTCATTAATAGAGCCCTTAGCATCCAAAGTGATTAAAGAACCCTGACCAAACTACAAGCAATGCCCCAATCCCGCAGTCATGTGTAAGTCTACAGAAAACAAATGCCTGAGTAGCTCCAACTGTTACGAAAACAACTTACATGCCTGAAGTTCTACATGTGCTAAAGTGTTTTCAAGAGTGGGGCCTAAATTACAAATTACATTCCTTATGCCTCTGTGATCGAGCATGGCAGCTGTTTTAGCTTCATACATCAACACGACACAGCCACTGAGGCGAGAGAGCATCTGACCTCACGATACTACAGGGAGAATTGCAGGTAGGCTGATTAAAATTACTCAGAGTGAATGAGTCTTAAAATATGAAGCTTATAAATTATATAGTCCTGCCAATGCCACGGGGACAGGCTACACAGCAACTTCCATACAACCGCTCTCAAGCTTCACACAACCACGGTTTAGGGATAAAGTGTGAACCCTGGTACCATACAGAAGAGAAGGCAGAGGGGTTGACTTCCTGCCAGAGCCTTGGTAAAGTGGGGAGAGAAGGAAACAAAATCGTTGGAATAATCACGCTAAAAGCATTTCTTTTAGAAATGATATTAATTGCATTAAAAGTAAAACCATAATTTTGTCATCTGACCACTAGTAGACTAAAAGCAAAGTACTGGACTGCCATCTGCTGGCACTACCCTATAATGAAAGCATGGCAATAAGTTATTTTTTGGAAGCTCCTTCAGGACTTGGCTCTTGGTGCATCTTCCAGTGGACCCTGCCAAAATAACTGCCCTGGGCTGCACCGCCAAAGCCCATGCTGCCTACTGCAACTACAGTAAATGCGTCAAGAAATACAGAGATTACGAAGTTTTATGACATGCACTGCAAGATGTAACAGGGACGAATACAAGTTTACACAGAAAATCAAAAGCAAAGGGAAACTGTAGAAACAGAGCAAACCTGGAAGCAGGTTGTACCGCAGCTAGTACACAAATTCAATACTAGATCAAACTCCAGCAAAGCAGGAAAGTATTAATCAGCCTGAAGACTATTTTTGTCTGAGGAAAACTAGTATCTTCTGATGTACACTTACAGTATGTATTTCCATGCCATACATCTCCATACAAATTGGCTGGAGCACTCAACTGACAGTTTTTCCTGAAACTAGGGATAACATCTAATGTGTATATTAACTTAATGTTACTGTAAATTCACAAGATATTTTGATTCAAAAAGGTTTAATACCAAGAAAATCAACACTGCATACATTTTCTTGTAATATTCCCTGGGGTCTTCCCTTAACTATAAAACCATTTATGGCTAAAATTAAGCTGCCCAATTGTTCCATTACTTCTTCATTCTCATTATGAACTAAAACATCCATTCAGCATTTTTTTTTAACTCTACTAATGTAACAGAAACTCATCTGCTCAACAAGATTTATTGCTTGCTTTTTTTTCCTCTGTTCACAAGAGATTGTTGTGCATTTTGCAGTAGGTCTTTATTATCTAGTAATGATGGGTTGCAAATTAAATTAGTTTTTAATGGCACAGTTAAATTCTAATTTATGTTTTGGAGCTTTGTTTAATTCATTTAGTTGTAATGTAATCACTTTCTCACTATTATCTTACATTACACAGGAAGAACAAAAGAATAACGACTCCTCTCCTCATATTCAGTTGGTTTGCTTTTATTAAATCTTGTTACTAATTGCATTTCCCTGAGAAACTTTTTGAACTACAGCAGGCTTATCTAAAGGCAGGGGAGACAGCAGAGGGGCAAACTATATGGTTGCTTGGGATTCAGAGCCTTGGAGGAGTCAAACAGAGCAGTTACTGCAACTCACTGGGTCTGACTGTACACATTGCTTGTGCACACATCCTCTTTAGAGGCATGACTCGTTACTGCCCTACAGATTTTTGACAACAGCTACATGTGAAAGCAGAACAGTGAAGAAAAGGTAACAGCTCTTTACCTTAACTTTTTTAGGTGTGATGAGCTGTCCCCCAAGCAGTCTCTTACTGGCAACTTTCATAAGAGCTATTTTGGAGGACTGAAATGAGACTTAAGGAGTGACTGTACCTCCACGTCTGCCTCAAAGTGATTTTCCGCCCTGTATTCCCATCAGGTCACATTCTGCCCTCTAAATCTTTGCTTTTGTGATAAAGGTTTCTTACAGGCATCCCACATGTTCAGCACAAAAGTACTTATTTGGTACATCGTGCAAGATGCAGTAAGTCTCTGTGTAAGGAGTTTGGAGAACACTGCACACTACAGGTCATTTCATCCATGAATTAATGGAGCCCTGCAACATAACTTGAGAAAGACGTTTTACCGGTTGGAGAAACCAAAGCACTGAAGCTAAATAACTTCTGAAAGCTTGTACTCTAAATACCTGATAAGACATAGATCCTGCACTTCCAACATATTAGTGTTGAGTCAACAAGGCTGATTTTGTCCACAAAATTTCATAAAATAGTTAACCTTGCAGTCAATTCACATGTATTTTTAAAGGGTTTAATCTATATGTTTCCATAACCCATGCTTTCCAAATTGAAATAACTAAGTAAATGTAAACTGCTTTTAGTTTAGTAGTTTAAAACAATACGCAGAACTAAAAATTCTATCTTCTCTAATCCGTGTGCCACAGCACTGTAGGGTGTTCAGGCCTGAAGAGCAAACGTTCCAGATGCTAGAAGAGGAGATCATGAGCAAGGGCTTCAGGACGTCTGTTTCCTGCCAAGGTGACAACTCCCCAAATAACCCAATGGAAGACAGATCCCTTCTCAGTGCCCCACTTTCTACTCTGTAACCTGGTAACAGCAGCTTTTGCCCAGGTCTTCGGTCTAATCAGACAAATGTCTTGGCTTTTTACAAACTGGTGATTAAATACATTCAAGTAAAACTGAAAGAGCTGCAGACATTTAAAGTATCACTACCATAGAACTGGAACCGGTTTCACATAAATGTTACTGCTTAGCTACAGAAAGCACAGAAAACTTTCTGAACTGACATTTTTTGCAATAGTTTAATTTCAGTTTCAACACTTCCTGACATGCCATTTCTAGCAGTGACCCTGGAGAGCCTATCAAACTGACTGCATCCTCTGCAGGCTGTTAATCCTCATAAAAGAATAAAAGCTGTTTCCGAATGTTTGTGGTATAAGAAGAGGCTCTGAAATTAACTACAGGCCTATATCCAGACTGGGGACAGCTGTGTTATGCATGTACAGAGCTTTCTGATGTCACAAATCTTCAGAGAACAGCTTTTGTGGTTTATGACTCTAGGTATAAATTTGTTTTTTTACGACCTTGCATGTTAAATGTTATTAATGTGGCACTCTAAAAAAACCCCAACCAAACAAACCCAAAAACAAAACAAAAAAACAAACCACGAAACAACAAAAAACCAAAACCAAATTATAAATATATATACAGAAAACTTAAGGGTTTTATCCTCCTCTTGAAGAAATGTGATAAAAGCTATTCACATGTGAAGAATTCGTATTTTTTAACTACATATCAACATTCATCTCTAATAGTACATAGATCCCTGTCTCCCTGTTTGTCTTTAATGATACTATCAATAGATGAATAATTATCAATAATCTTTTGGTGACATTCTTTTAAAAGTTAAAATTCTCTGAGCAGCAAGCGAACCTAATTTACTGCTGTGACCATATTTTCTATTAATATTTCACAAGGGTAAAATACCTTTTAAACAATGTACTTAAGATGTAGGAGACAATATTAATTTGATTGTTTTTGTCAGCTTTAACTTACTTCCAATAGGCACTGTCATTTTCCAGTTCTTCATCATGCTATAAGTTTTTCAAAATTAACAAAACTACCTAAGATTAATCTTCTAAAAAAAAAATCTTTTCTGTACAGATGTTATAAGTATTCAGCTGAAAATATTTCTCACCTGTTTGCTGCTGAATACAACAGCCAAAGATTGCCTGCTACAAGACAAAGCCATATAATTAGTATGACAGACCGCTATAGATTTCAATTACTATATCATGATCAGTGCCTAGAATAAAGAGAGACATTTGGTAGAAGAAATCCGTATGAAATAAACTGGACTGACAATTGACTAGAATTCAATTTTCCTGAAGTGATATTGAAATACAGGGAAGTAGCAGTACATTGATTAAGTTTCAAACGGCTGCATTACTAATACTGTCTCATGAACCTGTATGCTCTGTTATCACCATGGCAACATGATCATCAGAGCAATCCAGAGAGCATGCAACACTACAGACTGTTCATTTACATTTGTGATAGACGCTGAAAAGACTTGGGATTTAATAAGCCCAAATTTCTTCTAGTGCATGGAGGAAAATGAAGCCCAGAATGATAACTGAAGTTCATAAATAAAAACTATAGAAAACCAAAGGGGAATATGTTCTCAGTATTTTAAATACACAGATTTATTCTAGATTTTATAGTAAGCATTTCCACCCTCTAAAATCCAAGCAGAAATGCTATAATTTTTAACTTAGTCACATCTGCTCTGCAGCTGAAGTGGTCTTCAGATTCTGGACTTTAACCTTCACGTCTAAAATCTGAGTAGTTTGCTAAAAAATTCAGATTTAGACTTCATATTAGATTTCCAATAGTGTCAAATTTGTGGATATTTATGTCTGAGGTATCACAATGCACATGTAATAAAAGCCTACAAAGATGTTTAAAAACATCAGAATTCATTTCTCCAGGCTCACTACGCACGTACAAAATTGCAGCCGGCATCACATCCTTTTGCGAGAGGACGCTCAGATGGTGATTCAGTTTACAGCATGGTTCCACATTCAGCTGCTCCAATACAAGTTACAGGGCTGCAAATTAAATTAAAGTGGGAATAAGCAGCTAAGAAAAGCTATATAGGAATTGTAGGTGATGCCAGAAAGACTACGTACTATTAGACTTAGACATACAGTAACAGAATATGCAAAAAGCTGTTACACTGGTGCATCTTTGGTTTTATGAGTAAGCAATATTTCACTTTGAAGAATGGTGAAAAAGGGATTCAAGTTAACACAAGTGAACTTATTTTCAAAACCTCATACTTACAAAAAAAAAGGTCTAAGGAATTTAGTCACAAATATCACATTTAATTTTTGATTTTTCTAATCGAAAGCCCATCAGAGTAAGACAGTGAGCTGAGCTGAAATTGTCTAAATGACATGACTTCATAGGACACTATTATCTGAACACCAACATTTCCCAACTCTTCCTTAAACCATCTCTTTTGAGAGGAGGGATTTATAGGTATGGTACTATGAAAGCTGGCTTTATGAGAAAACTTGAGAAAAAGAACAAGTAACTTTTCAAAACTTGAGAAAAGTACATTTTAATAACATATATTATGTCTATTAACCTGCATTCTATATGTGTGCACATTATAAACTGAAAATTACAGAGACTTCTGCATTGGTCACTAACAAAATTCAGCCATTACACATACACTAACAAATGCATGCTCACGGCAGCACGGACTTCTCCAGTTACAGAGGACACCTAGCAACATACGAAGTCCTCTGTTAGGGCTGGAGTGAAGCTCCATATGGGGGAGGAGGAGTACTGTAGGAGAAAGTGTTTTCCTCTGAGGTTTATTTTTTTTAATAGCAGTTATTTGCAATGCCTCGTGAAACCGAAATGCCACTGTAAATCCTGGAGAGAGATTAAAAGGCACAGAGCAAGAGAAGCAGTCGGGGCACAAGGTAAAAGATATCAAATCCATTTCAGCTCCACCTACATGGTATGTAAACAGAGATGGACTTATATGGCATGTATAAGACTCTGACAGACAATTTAGCAGTTCATATAGTCATCGGAATCTGAAGCCAGACCTATCAGACACACCAGCATTATAAAATCCATCAAACTGATCCCAAGTAAACACTCAGAAATAATAAAAGTAACAACACCAGCTTAAGCAATATTAAACAGCACACACTTAAATGTAATTCAGAGCCATTAGAGGGTACTTCTCGCATACAATCATCTGTTCTTTGGAACAATGAGGAAAAGTAAAATGCCATCATTTTCCAAATGTATAATTACAGCAGTTCACAAAGCTAATTACAAATGAGTATCACCAGCTCCTGTTCCCTGTAAAGTAGAACCTTCATGGACAAGAACGTAATTATTATAATTTGTCATGTTCCCATGTGATCGGCTGCGCTACCGACACAACACGTGTGTTAGAGAACGTCTGCAGAAACAGACCTCAAGCCCAACTACTACGGCAAGGGAGATTTCTAGCACAAGCTGAGAGTACACATGACAGAAAAATACATGCTAGAGGAAACCCAGCACGCAAATATACAATCAAAAGCAAAAAAAAATTGAAATTATATTGAAGTCAGTTCCAGACTGTACTTGCCATTTCTTTGAGAACTAAAAAACGGCACATTTCTTGGCTTCTATAAAAATGTTACGAACAGCTGTTGTGTTATTTCAACCAAAAAATCAGGGAAACATGACAATAGCTTATGATATCATAAAATCAAATGCAAGGCTGGCCACCTCATATCATTTTCAGGTTGGCCTAGAAGATGAATCAGAAACTCAAGCCCCAAATTTTGCTTCCATGATTCACGTTTAATGAAGTCCCTCTCTTCATTTTTTCCCCCCAATGTCAAAAAACAAGGCAAATTTTCGTCCTTACTGAGATTTTGTAAGCACCAAATATTACACTATTATTATATGGTTTTAAATAATGCTGAAAACAGTTGCCAAGCCTCCACATATAATATGAACTGAGAAGTCCATGCCCTTTTATTCATTCACACTTCCTACTACAGCAACCAGAAGGCTTTCCACTTACAGAAAAGAGCCCAAAACACATGCCAGCATACACTCAAGGATTTTTCAAAAACTGAATTACCCCTAGTAAAAATAAAAAACAAGGAAGCATTTTGCAAATGTATGCCACTAGTGTTCTGAAACACATTAAAACTTGTGTCAAGGGCCTGCTGTAACTTAGTACCAAAAAAGCATTAAACGCAATTGTCTTTGACTAATAGATATTTTATGTTGAAGGATAACCTCTAATTCTGCTTCAAGAAGTACAAACTTGCCATTCACTGCAGACATTAGGATTTATGATTAAGATATATGAATGGAAGTAATCCTGGACAAGAAGTCCATATAAACATAAGCGAACCAAGACATTGAAAACAAAACTATGAAGTTTAAGAAATAATCAGTAGAACTTGGAGACAAAGGAAAATGAATTTTAAGAACTGCTAGATGATTTGTACCTCAGGAAGACAAAATATTGATAGGGACATATCAATGCCATGTATCACCATGTAAAATGAACCCTAGGAGGGAGTCGGAAAGAATTTTCTCAAAATAACATCCCACTTTGTTAAACTCAGTACAACATGACCCCATGATCATGTAAGTCAGTGAAAAGTGGATTCTAGCAGCAGTGGGAGCTACATTTATCTCCGAGACTTTCCTATGAGACTCAATATCACAAAAGACTGGCATTGTACAAACTTTAAAAGGGCAAAGCCCAACTTCTTTATTTCCATGTTCCCCCAGCCTCTGCAGTTCTTCAAGTCTTCTAAATGCGTGTCTGGAAAGACAGTATTTCCCCAACACACACAGAAAGTCATTCTTCAGCCCAAGGGTGGTTATTGAGATTGAACAGAAGGCCAGGTCCTGAAAACATGGTTTTGAAAAAAAAACACCATAAATAAATAGGGGTGCAGTGAGAGGCTGTATCTATAGAGTATATACTTGAGCTCTGTCCCAGCCTTACATCAGGAGAAAACCTGTCCATGCACCATGCCTTTTCCATTCCCCACTCCCTACACCCCTAATGGGAGCTAAGCAAGTGCCAAGAGCTCTGAAAGTGGAAGACAAGTTTTATTCAAATAAAAATTACAATGGCAAGCTTTCAAACAGCAAAAGACCACCTCTGCAGTTAGGATGAGCAGACGCAGGGCTGGCAAGCCCCTTTCCCATCCCATCCCCAGCTCTGCCCTCGACACCATGGTCAGGCCAGCAACAGTGGGGACCCCCTGGGTGACTGTGTGCTTTCCAGTCATCCCTCCGAGTCCCAAGGAAAAATGTCTGTCTTCCCCACCATCGTCCCAGGCTGCCCGTTGGCCCCTGCCATGGGGTGGGGACAGCACCATGGCTGCTGCTGGCTGGAATTAGGCCCTTGTGGGGCTGTCTGGATAATTACAGCTGGCTATAATTAGCCCCTTACAGATTGCTAGGCTGAAACTGATCATGTAAAGGCAGGACTTGAAAAACAGTTTCTTGGTAGCTGTATACTAAGCCCCCGCGGAGGCAAAGAGCATACGTATAGGAATTGTATTCCCTGGGAAGCAAGCAATCACTCACAGGGATTTCTTTTAACACCTCTTCATGTTAACATGGCATAATGAAAGAAATTAAACATACTCTTTCTAATATGGAAGTACACACAGCTGAATGCAAAATCACAGCATTTTCTAAGCAAGAGACAGGGGAACAAAATAGTTTTTACCTTGAACTAACCATTACTAGACCAATGATAAATTATTTTGCAAAAGAAACAGGAACTGTACGGCAAACGTGTAGTTTTCTGCATGTGCAGCATGTATAAATGTTTGGGGATATAATGAAGCCTGGACCAGTTTGAAGATACCAAAGCAACAGGTTTCTCTACTGTTTATCTTCCCTGACATCAAAAAGGGTAGGCAGTCATCTTATTTGTTCTAAATACAGCAGGCAGTAATTGCACATTTAAGCCATTTATGTAGTACCCAGTAATTTCATATACACTAAAATTTTTTTTAACAGCTGTGCCATGCATTTATTACACTACAAATGCAAAGGAAAAAAATGCAAGGTGAATCTATGTTTTCACTTGTAGAGGGAGGTTTCAAATAAGCAAGCTATGATGAGAAACACTTTGTTATGAAACTGCTATCAGTATGTTCTTGTGCTTGCAAAGTGACAAAAATCTGTATGTTTGCCGTTTCCTAAAAATATATAAGGTTTCGTGTTAGTTCTCAATATGCAGAAATCCCATCAATTTCAATGGGAGTCTTAAATATGCAGGATCACTCACATGAGATGTCAATTATTTCCTTCAGAAATCTATTCAAACGTAGTGCAGAGAGGTAAAATCTGTTAGCAAAGAAAGAACTTGTATATACAGCTCTAAAATGGATTGCAGTAAAAACTGAGAAAATAGCCTTTCAAGGCAGAATTATATGTATAGTAGACATCTTTTATTTCAAAAATAAAAACACCGAATAATAATCCAACGCTTAAAAAGAATAAAGTGTTTTTTCCCAACGTAGTCCCTCTAAAGAAATCCACCTTCCTTTCCAAAGCTTGAAGTGTGCAGTAAGATCCATTTTAGGAGAAAGGTAACAAATTACAGCAATTTGAGGACAAAATAGAGACAGGAAGGAGGAAAAGAGTAGTCACTCCTTTCCATTCTCCTTCCATCTTCTGATACAGTATTTAGCACACAGTTCGAAGTAGTAAAGGGGACTCAAAGCAGGGAACAGTTATTCTGAAGGCTCGCCTCAGGGCAAAAAGACTACCTGGCAATTATTGGCAACAACAATAGTTGCAATTTTAGCTCTTCATCCAGCTAGGCTTCAGTGGGAAAAATAACACACAACTGGCTGTGTGGTCACACTCATCTTCCTCCAGTGATGTTTATCCTGCCTGCACATGTCCCAAAATCATGATAGAGGTCTTTACTTGTACATTTCAAGTTCTAACAGCTGGTTCATTTTGCCCTACACCTCACAGCTAACCAGTCTTTCCAGAGAAGTGTTTGCAAATTGTCATTCAACAGTTCTCAAACCATACCACTGAAAATCATACCCGTGACACCAGATAACAATTCAAACTGAAAGAGATGTTCTGTGATTGCTCCAAATTTTGATTTGTGCTGTACAAAAAAACCACATTTTTCCCCACTAAGCTCCATTCCTCTACTGTTAATGAAAAAAATCCATAATTCTTACATTAGAAGCTGAACAGTTTTCAAATGCTTAAATAGTTCTTACATATTGATTTGTTTGGGGGTTTTTTTCCACAATGTAGCTTTATCCATTCAGGGTCCAATCTCAACTTCAGCAGTCAGCAGGATGATATTTCAGCAGTAGTCTGTGGAGAAAAGCCAAACTGACTTAGAATCACTTCGAACCAGAAGTGGTGCATTGCTTGGTGAAAACTATTTACAGGATGGAATGAGTGAAATAATTACCAGCAAAACAGCTGACATCCGATACTAGTTTACAATCAGTTAAGTAGGCAGTCCGAGAAGCGCCAAACATATCAGAAGCTATTTAGGCAGCCACTGGACTGACAACCATTGACCTGTAACTGTTGGCCTTTTCCCTTGTGTTCTCTCTCTTATATCCATGTATTCCTTCCCACCTTGCAAAGTTTTGAGGCTACGTTTTTTGTTTGTTTGGGTCATTTAGCTTTTAAGAAAGTTTTACTGTGGTCTTAACCTCCAAGAACTATTACAATAGAAATTAAAAAAATAGTAAACATCAATTTTTGAAGTGCACATGGGAAGAATAGCTGTGCCTGTCACTGAGACCTAGCCTTGAGGGATAGTCTCTGCAAAATGACAGAGACCAGCAACTGATCTTCTATGTCTTCCACCAGATTTCATAGGATTTTCAAAACCAGGATAATTTTAAACAAAAAAAATAGAAATTGCTTGTTAGTGCATAATAACCAAAGCCACTTAAAGGAAGACTTCCTTCCCTGACCAAAACCCCAAGTACACTCAGCTCAGCTGCTGCCTTATTTCAAACAAGGCAATGGCAGCAGTATATCTATGCCCTCCACAATACAACACTAATATCGTTATTTGCTGTAATGACAACTTGACCACAGATGTTGGTGCCGGTAGTCCAGCATAAATCCACACTATTAAATGTCCTGCTTCAGCCTGATGCTATGAGCTTTATACCCAGAAGCTTTATGCTGACAAGCAGGAAGTTATATAAAAAGGGAGCCCTGTCTTAGCAATTAGTTTTAACAAAACAGATTTCACACAGACAAATCAATCCTCAGCATCTTATCCCCCTTTCAGCAACCTACTCTTCTACAGCTTTGCAATTCTCAATAATAAAGCCCTTGAGGTAGGGACATTACCATTTTTCCTCCTTTTTCTATAAATGACAACACAATTCCTGGCATTACAAAAACAATAGTACTGTCCTGATTGAATTAGTTTGTCACTATTCGCCTAGAATAGAATGAGCCCCTCAGAAAAATGCTATTTTTTGAGGATGGAAGGAATAGAGTGAGTTTTAACTATATTTGATATTGGCCTGTATTCCCTGTAACATCATTTCAGAAAACTCTGGATTCAATTTGGGCTGAGGCTATGCTCCCACACTCGAGGTTTCTCTTTCACAATTCAGATTTTCTTGGGTTTCAGATTTACAAACATAAAGTTTCTTCCACGCATAAATGGTACAGCAACCACAGCTCCCTCAATGTCTATTCTTCTCTTTTTCCTTTTGAAGGACAAGGATTATTTTAAACCAAGTTGTCCTTCATGCTCCACACCAACCACTGTTTTCCAGTTTTGGAAAGCAGTAAGTTTCCCATTGTATAAATTGGAGTAATAAATTCTAGTCCTGTAATGCCACACCCAGTTTTCTGAGAACTCAGTTTAATAATGAAGTAGAAAAAATTAAAAATAATACTTCATTATTTTATTTAAGCTAAAGATAACTCTTGTTTCCTCGAAGCTTCACATATGCTTCTAACATAGTAATCATAGTAAACAAGATTTCTAAATGGAAGTGCATAGTTATATCTTCATCACACATAAGATATCAAAGTCATCTTTTGCATTGCTTCAGTAGAGGAATCCACCAGTTCTCTCAGCAAGATTAATTTACCCAAGTTACCCTGAACATTCCTTTGAAAAAAAGTCAGAGTCTTGTACACTATCGCTTCTAGTAAACACTTCTTTAAATGCATGGATCATTGACTGATGGCTCATTTTCCCCGAGGTCCACAGCAAAGAACCTCATATGCTCTAATCGAGCTCTAATTTCCACGCTCTACTCAGACATCCAGAAGAGTGAGGGAGTTACTAGGTGCTGGATTACATGGCATTGTGTTTGGTGTAGAGTGACAGTTTTCAGACTGACTGGTGGGCTTCGGTTTTGTAACATATTATAATATACACTTCAGTCTAAACTCACTATTGCAGTGTCAATAAAAGACAGGCTCAAAATTGCTTATTCAAAGATTCCAGTGAGCAGCTCATTGTCATCTCCATCACAGATGCAAAACATATGCTACAAAGCTAGAACATCTTACCACTTCTGTCTGCTGAATTTTACATTTGCTAATGACTAATGCAGAAACAGGTGCTGCTGTAAAGTCATGGGAAAGCACTGTTAGCCATCTGACTATGGCAGTAGTTGTCTACAAGAGGGGAAGACTTCAAATTAAAATATGTGCAATTCATTTCCTTCACAGAATATTCTCTGGTGACATTTGTACAGACCTCCATGTGTTAGCAATCTATTTGTGATGCTTTGCAATTGGTTCAAAAGCAGTTTCTGCTCTGTGGAGTGACAGCAGCAGAAGTGATTAAAAGAAGCTGGAATGCAAAGTCCTGCTGAGCTTCCCCAGCCAGGGAGCAGCCAAGCCACTGTATTTGGGAATTTTAGGAGGTATGGGGGGTTTTTTCTTGTTTTCCTTGACAATTTGTTATTTGTTCTGTTTGACTTGCTTCCCCTTTCCTTAAGACTGTCACTATCTATGACAAGCTAATTATTATATATTCACTTCTGAATACTTTTAGAGAGATGCCCCAGAATGTCAAATAATGTTGTAATCGAGATGAGGAGAAAACAGCAGGTGCTTGACATCAAATTTAGTTAGAGCTGTCAACCTAAAATGAGAGAAGAAATGAATATACAACACATACCATGCATATATTTATTAAATCTCTCTGTACCTGCACAGCAGAGAACTTGAATTAACCTAGCCACTAGATTTGACTGCTGTTCTGTATCTCTTATCTACTACACGTATACAGAGAAGAAAGAACACAGTTTGGAGCATCCATCTTCTCTCCAACAATTAACCTGCAGAAATTCATCACAAGTGGAACTAGGACTTGATACCAGGATATTCCCACCGCATTCAATAGCGGTTTAAGCTGTTCCACCACATCAGTCAGAGAAAATGCTTATAAATATTACTGGAACAATCTTGAACAGTCCTGCCTGTCCTGCCTGGGGAGCCATGACCTTATAGGAATGAGTCATTCCTAACAAAACCATGAACTAAAACGCAAGCTTACCCAGATTTCTTCTGACCCCTAGATCTCAAGTACTTCATTGACAAAAGCCTTCTCTGTTCACAAAATCACAAGCTCACAAGACAGTAGCAACATTAGTGCATTTTGGGCAAACAGAGGAAGAGGAAGCTGTAACAAGAAAGGTTCCAGGCAGCAAGGGGCAGGTCTTATCATCACTTATATTGCTTTTAGCTAACTTCCAGTAATACTTTCATTGTTTCATCATTTTAATGCTCTTATTCCAGGTTTAGCACTATAACTATACACAAGTCACAGTATTGCCTCTCCCTCTAGACAGCTATGCAAAAGACAAATTTAAGCTATAAAACCCTCTCAAGGCGTTTTGACTCTCAAAGCAGGTTTCTGTCTTGGGTCTCAGCTTCCTTTGGAGTTCATGGGACTTCAGGGAAGTCCAAACAATCTCACTGGAATTTAGCAGAAAGCCTTTCCCAGAAACTTGGCCAAACATTAAGCATGAGGTTATACCATTTTTTCCCTAAGAGGATTCTTCCTTTCAGACATTGATTTCCACATGTATCCTTGGTTCTTTGCAGTTAAGATTTGTTTAATGTGTGTTTCCCCTGGAAGAAGCTATTTAGAAGGCCTTGGATTTATTTTTCTAGCTTTATTTCCTTTGGTAGATATTGGCTTTCTTGGACTATTATATATCTACACACTATATGTATTCTTGTGATGCCTGGGATTCCCAGCTTTCCCACTTGGACACTGAGAGCAAGACTTACTGAGCAACCTAATCTAGGAACCTATTATTTTGAGCTGCATGAAACATTAACAGATATAGGCAGAGCAGCTAAAGCATTGTCCTGGTTTTGGCTGGGATAGAGTTAATTCTACTCTTAGCTAGAACAGCAAAGTGTTTAGATTCAGCATAGGATTTGGTATGAGAAGAATGTCAATAATATACTGATGGTTTTAGTTATTGCTAAGAAATGAAGGACTTTTCAGCTTCCCATGGTTTGGCAGTGTGCAGGTGCACAAGAAGCTGGGAGGGAGCATAGCCAGAGCAATGGATCCAAATTAGCCAATGGGATAATCCATATCCCACAACTGCATAACTCAGTATATTAATGTGGGTTGGACAGGAAGCTCTCCTGCTCTCTTCTGGGATCACGGTTTTGGGACTTTCTCTGCTTCAAGTTCGTTAGCTGGGAACAAACTGGGCCTTGGTCAGTGGGTGGTAAGCAGTTGCATTGTGTACCACTTGTTTGTATATTCTATTAGTGTCATCATTATTACTTTATTTAATTTCAGTTATTAAATTGTTCTTATCTCAACCCATGAGTTTCCTTACCTTTACCCCTCTGATTCTCTTGCCAATTCCCTAGGACAGGGGAGGGTGAGCAAGCAGCTGTGTGGTGTTTGATCACTGGCTGGGTTAAACCATGACAGTCCTTTTCAGTGCCCCAATGTGGGGCTTAAACCCATGACTCTGAGATTAAGAGTCTAGCTGTGACTCTCTTTTGTCTCCATCCACTTCATAGGAGTTTACAAGCTCTAGTCAAGCATCTGTAAAATTACGTGGCTAAGCAGTATAGCCATGCAGAGCAGATACAGCTGAAATCTGCAAAAAAATCAAGAAAACAGTATGACTAGTTACTAATTCTGCCTCACTATAGTTACTTTTTCTGACTTTTCGTATTGTTTTATACAGTAGCAGGCAGTGCTAGGCACTCTGAGTTCAAACTGGGTATCTCAAAATGTGTCTAAGCCAGTCTAAGGCCAGTATTCTTCTTCTGCAGCCATCTTTGTCATTTGCGCAATATATGCCTGATTTTCTATGACTGCAAAAAGAATACCATTGTTTTTGAGAAGAAAAAAAGAGTGTGCCTAACCTTGACATTTATTTCATCTCCTTACTGTGAAGGGTGCAACCCACAACTACTGCCTTCTGTATGTGTAGGGACTCTAATGCTCAGGAGAAAAATGACAGAGGACTGCAGAGACTCTCAGAGGAGGTCCACAGACCTCTTGAGAAAGCTGTAAACAAACTCTCTGCATAGCAGGCAGCTTTGCAGTAGGTGAGTGAGACTTCAAAGCCAATAAGGCTGCTGGAAAAAAAAAAAAAAAAAAAAAAATCACATCACCATTCTTGAATCAGAACTGGCCCATGACAGAAATGCGTGTTCTTTCGCCTTGAATTTCTTCTATCCCATGAACGTTTCAGGACAAAACCAAAACCATCCTGTCCTACTCACAAGCCATACCACAAACCCTGAAAACGGGACTTAGACCTGCTTAGGTAGAAACTTAAACTGTCCTGTGAAACAGTCCTTTATTTCTATGCCATTCAGCCCTTCTAAGGTTTGGCAAGCATATTAAGATGACCAATAGGCCAGAATCAAGTATTATACTTCTCTGTACATCAAGGCAGAGAGGCTTTATTTTTTTTTCCTGTTAGCTCTCAAAATTCAATAATAGCAATAATTACCTTCAGCATTAAAAATATCATGGTCTGTTTCACATATAAAAACACGTATAAAAGGGTCTTACTAACAAAACCAGGTTTTCTTTGAGTGCCCTGCCATCTCCGAATTCAGGTATGCAAGCATATGAGGAGTTGGAAGAAAAACCATTAATTATTGACCTAAGAATGGAGGGATGTAGTCCATGAGATTCAAAAGACCCCTGGCAAACTGGACTTCCTTGTAAAGCACTTCTGAGACTGATGTGTGCATTTGCTTTCTTTAAAGCAACTGGATGGATACCAAAGTAGTCCTACATATAACATTTCTCTCTACAAGACCTCAAAAATTACAACTTTACTCACCACTTCAAATTGCTAACTCAGTAACCCTAAACCCCAAGTATGGTACTCACTTGTCTCTAATACAAAAGGCACAACTCTTAGCATTTACGAAACTGAATCTATAAATGTCTCAAATTCAAGCATGTGCCCTGTAATCCCAGTCAACAGGCCTGCATCAAGTTGTTACTTTCACATTTGAGTAATTTAAACCTGGAAAGAGTTGACTATGCCTCTAGATTTTTCAGAGTGCTGTGCGCTGCTAATAGAAAAAAAAATAATCTTGAAACAAAGAACCTAGCATAGCACAAAGATTAAGTATTTCCAACAGTATAATGGCTAAAACCTGCATTTTTATAGCTGGCACTATGCATTCTTTATAACAGTAGCAATACCTGCAGAAAACTGCACTTATTAACCAGAAGCCTAGGGCTACCACGGTCACCTCAATAAATTAATGCTGCATGCACAGTTCAAGTCAAAATGCAAAGCTGTCCTACTGTAAAATGTGCAAAGCCCTTTCTGCAATAAGCAGTACATTTTAACAGACAGCTGTGACACCAGGGTGCCATGATCCAGGTTGGCTGTCTGCCAGTGTCCAAATCATTGGTCTGAAAATTTAAAGCTATGAGGTCTAATTTCTCTGCTAAAATGGGTACTCTGTGGGGCTAATCAGTCTGGATAGAGCATTAGATAAACATCACAACATTTCTGCCAGAATCCACACTTGCTGTCAGTATAAATGTTCTCATTGTGCAAAAACACTCCAAGTGTAGCATCTTAACTCCCAGGTAAGATACTGCCTCTTAGTAAAGACCCCAGTGACACTAAACTGGCAGATGTAGAAGCACTAATAAGTTCTCCAATCGAGACAGATATGCTGCCTGCAACCACCCCCATACTGCAGTGAACCTTGCACCTTGAGCTTTGCCGGAGAGAAACCCAGGAACACGTGCTGGAGGACACAAGGAGAGCACTCCAGGTCCTTCACTGGGCATTTCAGGATTAGGACACACCTGTCCCCCACCCTGAATGCAGTATTAAAGAAGCAAGATGGGGCTTCTGATTTATGCAAGACAAACTCAGCAGAATTTTCCTTTTTCTTTCAGACACTGTTAAAAGAGTTATCTGTGTTTATTTTTAGATGGAGGGCAGTTTTATACTTGGCTTCCTCTGCATGAGTTAACTCAAAACTAGCAGAACACCGCAAAAGAGTCAAGCTAGCTGTTATTTTAAATAAGATTTCTCTGACCATCCTCCTTCTTCCTTGATCCTCTTACTTGTATATACTAAACAATGACATGCCATTTATTTTTTTTTCTGATTGTCCCTGCAGTTTCTGGAACATTTTTTCTCTGGAATAACTTTTAACTGCTCTATTGTTCCTCTCAGACTACTTGTGTGGTTCAGTTTGCTCCTGATACAGTGTGCTGCTCAGTAATCAGAGCTAACTGAGGACCAGGCAGAGACCTGCTTCCTTCAATGCCTGACTAATAGGTCAGGGTTGCTTAATATAGCGCAACACAATTACCTGGTCCCAGCCACGGCTTGCAAGAGAAACTTCTAAAGTCATAAAAGCTATTTCAGACCAAGGAGAGAATAAGTTCTCAAACATAGCTTGCCTCCCTATTTTCTGGTAGGCTCTAAAGCCTTCATAAACACATCTATAGCAATATCTTGGGAATATATATGCCTCTCTGAGTAATCAGGTAAATTCAAATTTAAAACTTTTAGAAAATTATGGAACCTTTTGCTGAGAGGCTCTCAAATTATCGAACATCATCCAGTCCCTGATGTTCTAGCAGGGTTTGTAACAGGTATTTCATGAAGACATTGCAATCTCCTTTAAACTGATTGTCTCAGAAAAAAACTTCAGAGCAGCAGTCCTTATGCCAATCAGAAATCTACATGGAAAGAACTCAAAAATAGGATTTCATACCAAACTCCAGAACACACACAGAATAATTTTACAGTCACTTACAAATCCCCCCTGCAACTGGCACAAGTGACCAAGCAGGACCAATTAACCTGGATCCATTCACGGTAAGTCAGTGAAAATATTTCAGATTAGATTTAACTTTGGATCCAGCCCAAAATCCAGAATAATTAAAAAAAAAAAAAAGAAAACACAACAACAAACCAGCCACATCACTGAAATCCTTATTCATAGAGCTATGGGTGGAAAATAGCAGCAAGGCCAACGCACAGCACAGATCTTTGAAAGAACGTATTCCAGGTTTGGATGACAAAAACAAATGTAACAGACAGAACAACCAAAGGAGGGTTCAACAGCCTGCTTTGCCACTTTAGTAAATGTATTACACTGTCAAAAAAAGGTTTTATAACAAATGTGTGCAGCAACTTTGGTAGCTTTTAGTAAGTGCTCACGATACCCATCTTTGATCTTATGCCTTCTCACTTTTCTAATGTAACATAATATGCAATTTAGCTATTTTACTGAAACCACTCAATGGGATCATGGTTTCAATAATTTTTTCCACAGTAATCCCCAAGTCTTTTTCTTGATCACTGTGCTGGATGATTGTTCCATTTAGCAGGTATTCCCCAGATTAGTTCCTTACTTCAGCTTCAATTATCTTACATTTCTCTGCATTGAACTCTTATTTGCCATCTGCTGGCCCAGCCTCAGATGAAACAATTCCTCTAATTTTCATTGCATTACTCTGCATTATTTGTTCTGTCCCTAATGCTGGTATATGGAGCCTTGGAGGCTTTGTTTTCAGTATTTTTTTTTCAACTCAGTTTGATAGGTGTCAAGAGAAATGGCTCAGCCAGTTCAGAAAAAGAAATAGATGCTTTAGGAAAAAAATCTTGTCTTGGGTATGAATTTAAGTGTTCTTCAATAACTAGAAAAAAAAATTCACATTCTATATAATACAGGAAATAAAAATTACATATTGCCATAAATAACCTGTGTGCTGGACCCTTCTCTTCCAAGGAAAGACCTAAAAGTCAGGTCTTTGAATAATTTTTTTGCCATTCTGGAGACTTCTGAGCTTGTGAAGTATATTTATTCTCAAAATTGGCCTTAAACAGACCTGTGAATTAGATGATGACTTCAGCTCCCCATTGCAAGACTTGTTGTCTTTTATTGGCAACTAATAGCTGTATTTTGCACTTAGAGGAACCAATCCAAAGCCTATTGCCTCTAGTTAGTTTTCCCAACAGCTCTAGTAGGCTTTGGCGCAGGCCTGTCTAGTCTTTACCACTGAAAGAACTCCAGATTGTTGAATTACAGACAGAAAGATAATTTACTAATATTTACCTTTTAGAGAAAATAAACTGAATCCCAGAGGTTAACTGAAGATTTTAAGATCAGCAATAGGTTTTTCATCATGGCTTTTTAAAAATTTGCTGAAAGAAAGTTAGCAATAGCATAGGGCAAAAATCTACGTCACAAATCATTAGACTAACCAGATTACCCTTAGCATTATTCCACATTAAAGTGTTTCTCAGCATATCCTCAGAAGCAGACTTTACCTGTAGATTCTATCTGAAGACTGTGAGGTTAACTCACATTCAGATTACGTGTCGTTAACTTTCTACCTCAGGAATTTGGTAATGAGTGAGTTGTTGTTTTTTTTTCCAGCACTAGAAACAGAATCGAAACATTTTTTTTTCACCTACTGAGCAGCAGCTTTTGATTTTCTCTGCCTCTCTAACAGTATTCTTTAAGTGCAAAGAGTCAGGTTTCCTAAAGATCAGAGATTCTGATGACAATTGCAGTTAGAAAAACACTACCTTGAATTGAGGTCCCACTCAAGAAGGGTGGGGGGTTTTCCAGTATTTCTAAATGTTTTTGTCTGCTTCAAATACAGATATATGTATACATATATATGTACATATTCAAGTTTGACTGCTGCAACCTGCTTTAGCCAGACCTGCTTTGAGGTCCCTTCCAACCTGGGTTCTGTGATTTTAAAGCCTTGAAAATGGATCCACCTACACATGCCAGTAGTCCTCCTAAAGAAAAATGCAACAAATCTGGAGGTGAGTGGTACATGAAGCATTTTTTACATCTGAAACCTAGAAGAAGCTTTTGTATCTTATTAAGATTTCTCATGAACATCACGTCAAAAAGACATTGTAAGAGCTTTAGAATACTAGGAATTCCAGATGTTTGCAAAATAAGCATATTATATTTAAGCACGCAGTGTTAAATTAAACAGAGCAATTTGCTTTTAAAGCCACTTTTTTGCACACTCACAGCTACTTCCCTTCTGAGGAGGCTGCTCCATCTGCATGGTTAGGTTTGAAAGGCATCTACATATGCGGTCTAACAAACGGAACTCTCCCTTTAAAATAAAAACCTGGTCTACCAATGACACTTCAGCAACTCCACTCTTAGGTCACCCTTACCAGCTAATCCCTCCCTACTCTATTTCCTGCTATGATGGAGCAGTTGCTCTTGTCTAATTTCCAAAGGACTTTGTTTAGCTCAATGACAGCACTGACTATGTATAAAATTATCAATTACCTAGTATCATTGTTTACAGAGTAGCATCATCTTCATACATATTTCCAAAACGTCTCTCTGTGGCTGCTTTATTTGTTTCCACAAAACGAGTAACTTCACTTGTATGCTGCCTTTTGAAAAACGTCAGAGGAATCAGTTATACACAAATGCATTTTAACTAGGCTTTGTGAAAACCACAGAAGTGTTTATGCTCTACCAGCTCTCTTAGCAGGAGCTTAAATCATGAACAGGAACCTTTGCCCTGGTGGCACAATGGAGTTGGCACAGAAGCATGTCAGTCTCTTCCTGCTCTCCCTTAGCCCTCAGCCACCACTGCCACGGTTCTTCTGCGGAGGAGAGCAAGCAAGGGCAGTCAGTGCTATTTCTAAAGCAGCTTTAATTTTCCATCAGCTTCCTGCCAAGAAATCTGCAGGGTCAACAGGGAATGTGGTTAGGGAGTCACAATTCTTGTTGCTTGGGTTTTAAGCTTTATTGGAGCTTGAGCTTGTGTTAAACATTTATAATACCTTAAGAACTACACTGTAAGCACTGATAAAAGACATCTGCACTGTACAGAATATTCTTCTCACTCCACTAATAATGGACCCAACAGTACCTTTAAGAGGCATGTCCTTGCACTTGCTAAGAGGTGTAGTTATCCTAGTGTTGGTGCTTTATTTTTCTTCTCAAAGAATTCCGTATCTTTCTAGTTTCAGATAATGATTTGCTTTCATTCTTGAGAAATCTTATTTCATCATTTCTTTCCTCTAGTAGCCTGGTACCAGCCCTACACAGAGTCTTATTAAACAAATCAGGGGATTCTTCCCCTTTCAGTGAAGTGTACATGAATTTAATATAAATTTAAAAATATATATAAATAAAAGAGGCGCTGCCTTCATCACACTCTGAGAATCCTGGAAGCCCATTTCTTTCTTATCTTCTTCAGCGTCACTTAACATCTTTTTAGTCATTGTGGCTACTGTGTCATGATAACATGGGAATGCATCAGGACATCTGTAGTCTCAGCTAGTATCAAGAGCAAGGCATTCAGCCTTCCATCTTATCCTATTATTTGCCTCTGCACAGAATAAATGTCATACCTACCTAAATCAGTATTTTACTCTCAGTGGTAGGCACGTACAGTTTCAACTACAAGATCCTTAGTGGCTTCCTGCAAATGCCTTCAGGGTATAGACTCTTTACTAGATTGGTATACATTCTTTACTAGATTTACTGTGAAATTAAACCAGACTTCAAAGCTGCTCTGCAAAATCTCCTAGCATCTCCATCGAGCTCTGGTAAATACTATGGATTTCCATTGATTTTCGGATTACATTGAGAGAAGGGACTATCATTCAGGGTGAATCCTGCAGCGTGGAGTTCAGATTCATCACACTTACCCGAGGTACCAAAGGTAGGTGTGCAATAACCGTAAGCTCCCTCCATAATAATTGGAGACAGACACTTTCAGAAAGCAATTCAGATTTTCAGTGGAATGAATGGCTTTTGGAGGCTGCTTACCTCCTTTAAGTGACTACAGAGGGAGTCTGAGACAACAACATTCTCAGTTTAGGCATGTCTCCATAGTGCTAGAAGTGGCTGGAAGGTCGAAGCTCTTTCTCACTATCAAATACTGTCACTTTAGATAAAAATAACATGGGTGCACATGTTCCTCTCATGGAATCAAACACTGGATAGAACTAAGGGACCAAACGTAAGGACCTTAGCTAGTTGATCGACATCACTTGCATGTAATAGTGTAACAAACCGTGCAGCAGCCAACGAGTGTCCATCCTAACCTCATTTTGAGCTCCCATATCCTTTCTAGAGCTTTTCATAACAGTTTCCATGTTATACACTCATTCCTAACTCCATTTCAACACCTCCATCTGGATTTAAACGCCCAACAGTAAAAGCACCCCTTATTCTTGCTTTAAAACCTTTGCATGTAGAACTTGCATGCAAAAATAGTAATGACTTGCCCAAGTGTTTCTTCAGGAACATGCTGAACAAGATTAAATGTAGTTAATTATAATAAAATCATTACAGGTTATAATGCCACTTGATGTTCACAGTAAAGCAAACTCACTAAGCAGAAAAAGTGGTGGTGTGCCTATTCCCTTGTAAGGAAACAGAATCATTATTCTAAGTAAGCCAAGCTTCATTAGGGAAACAGCAGCATTTGTGAGTCAGAGCAGCACTAGCAGACAGCAGGCTAGCCTGTTTGATCCATTTTCAAACCCATTTCTATTGACTTCAACTACTATTTTCAACAGTACAATGTTTAAACCGCTTACCATAACACAAAATCACCTTCCTCAATGTATAATTGAAGAATTCAATAAACAAGGTATTCTGGCAAGTAATGAAAAACAAGGCACTATATATGACAGGAAATATTTGACTGGTTCTTCAAAAGAAAATTGCAGCATTTCAATATTTACTTTCGCTCAGAAGTGTTGATGATTTCCCTGCTGAGCAATAAAAGAGGAAAATTAAAAGTGCCTTCATAATCACTTGATCTTCCTTTTAAAAAATAGTATTTGCCAAAATATTCTCTGTATTCCTACTGTTTGTGACTTAGAAAATGCAAACTTGCAAATACATTTGGAAGTGCTATTGTTTTAAAATAACATCCCAAACTTTGATTTTCCTATCTGTTCTCTGCCCTAAAGCGAATAGCAATTTCTCACTATGACAAGATGGATCTGGCATCCTTAAGCTACATCAGCATGAACTATCATCAGCACTTGCTGAGCATCTATCTCACATTATATACAGTTCCTAACACGTTTATGCTACAATGGCAATTATAAAAGTAACACTGGCTGTCTGCAGATGTTTTTTTGATCCATAACTAAAATGAGTCCTATTATTGTTTATTATCACTGGTGTAAAATCCATCCTGCCGAGGTAGAAGACAGATAACATATTTCTTTAACTATGCAGTCCCTTGAGAGTAAACCATCAGCTATACAAGGTGATAAGGATGCCCCAAAATGTCACTTCAATTTTGATCATTCAAAACATTTGGAACAAATCTTGCCAAAAGTAGTTAACAATAGACTGCCTGCCCACACCTTTCTTCAGAACTCAATGTGTATTTAACACAACTAGATATAGTTCACATGATAGAAAGTCACCTCATTTGCTGGCTCCCACCTAGCAGGCACGTAAATGGTACCAATCTCATCTCCACCTTTACTAGAAAAAGTAACTGCATTAGGTAGTGTGCTGTTCCTAAGATTTGTAGTATGATATAATTTATTTTCTTTTAAAGATTCAATCTGACACTGATTTTGAAATATTTACTCTATAAAGAGCCAAATCCTTAGTTATATATGAAAGGAGCTCTTCAGCATTAACCTTCTTTGTCCACACCAAAGCTTGAGTTTTTCATGACAAAAAGGAAACAGAAGTCTAATTTTTCTTACTTTGACTCCTTGAAGTTATACCAATAGGCCAAGCAAGCTCTCTAGGCTCTCCGTAGAGCCAATAGTGAGAAACAGGCATTTCCAGAGGGCAATACATCCTCTCCTAAAACAAACATTACCATAGAGAATTGCTGTCACCTATTTGTTCACCACTGAATGAGATACCTGCTTTTTTAGATAACTAAAGATGAGAAAGTCACCTCAGAGCACGTCTTTGTCCCAAGTGACACACAACCCAGCAACAGCAAACCAGAACCAGCACTCATGGAGTAGAGGCTACAGCCAGCCTGTGATTCCTGGTCTAACTGTAGGACAATGGCAACAGTGTATCACAGAAGAACAAAGAATCTGTTGTGACTAGTTAAAAAAAGGCTATAGATAATTAAATTCTGGTATAGATAAAATGCTATATAAATGTAACAAAATATTGTTTTCTCCATTATTAGAACACTCCTTAAAAAGACTTAGGAAGAAAAATGCTTTTTCAAAGAACACACAGCTGACAAATGTTAGCCCACCATTCACCTGAGAAGGCTGGATTTTATGGATAAGTATGCAATGAGGAGAACATTTTTGGGCTTAATTTTATAGTTTCTGCTTTTATCAGCTTGCATGAGCAACTTCCATCCCCTTTTGCTCAGCTCTCAATGTATTAAAAATAATGAACAAAGGAGACTAACAGAAAAAGTCAAATATGACAATATAATTAAATTACTCAGCATCCAGAAATCTCCTGCTTTTCAGATCTGCGAGTTAAATACGTGCCAATTCAATTTCCTTAAACACTTGACAGTACCTACTTTCTATGAGATTTCTTGCTAACAGGCTTTCAGTCACATTAAGTGCTCACGAAGTGCACAGAAGTTGTATTTTACTGCACAGCCCTAATTGAGCTGTCTGGGCTAAAATAGCTGAATATTACAGAAATGTTTATTATACAAGCCCGCTTTCTCTCAAACTAGAAAAGAACATTCCTGTAGAATTGAGTGTAATTTATCCTAGAAAAAAAGAAAGCAAAAGGTCTTTTATCATCCTCTCATTTCAGTGCATTATGTTTATGGAGTTCTTTTGCAACTGAAAATCTGTTTTCACTCCAAACTGCAAAAGAGCAAAGTCTCAAATGCCTTTCAGTTGGCACTCATTACATTTGGTGTCTCTTTCTGACCAAGAAGTCTAACTTAGTTCATGGAACATTCAGAAGGAACCTCCTATTTCTAACTTGTAAGGTGTTCATACCTCATCAGCATTCTATAAACATGGAGATTCTGTCCATTTCTTTTGAGCACCTATCTATCCAGTCTAAGTTACGTTCAAAGACATCTAAAATACAAGGAAAAGAGATGTAAAAACTGCTAAAACTCGCAGGTTAAATGCAACTGTGGCTTAAATGTCGCACACACCCAAAATCCCTGTCCAAAAATCTATCTCATATGTCCTCTTTGTGGCAGTGAAGAAGGTAAAGGATGGAAATCAACTTTTCCCAAACAGAAGACTAAAATTCAGATCTGTTACAGAATAGAAATGTGTTGGAGCAACTAATTTATTGGATAAAAGCTGTAGCAAAGCTGCTTTAGTTGTAAACCAAGATGACATTAATATAAAAACCTAGTATCGGCACTTACCCAACAGGGGCCACTTGCTCTGGAACATTCACCTTGGCCTAACCAGGATCTCCCTCACTTTTGTAGCCAAGCCTCAGACAATAACAATGTTCTGTACTTGGCAGCACCCTGCGTTCCCACCACCCTTAGCTCCAGGCTTGCCACTGTTGCCTCCTCAACCTGGCCACCGCTGTCCCTGCTGCACATCCAGGTAGCTCACCTTGAACAACTCCCTGTGTCTCTGCAACATGGCTATGAGAGCTCCCAGCTGTGAGTACAGGGCAAAGGCACTTGATCCCACCTTGCAACTTGGGCCACCACAAATCAACAGAATCTACTCATTTGATCTTTGTGTCACACCTGATTTGCAAATGTGCTGGTGGCTTACCAACTCAGTATGTACCTTGGAGAAGAAAATGCAATCTAAATGAGAACCTTAAATACTAGACCTGTTTTCCTTTATGTCTGAATATCTCTGTAGTTTCATTTAAAAAAAGCCCAAACACACAAAACCTGTGCATCAGCTTAGTGGTCTCTTGTAACCTACAGAAACTTCGGCTTAAATCTAGTTTTTGCCTCAGTCTGGCCCCACTTAAGCATGCTTATTATCAAAAAACCAATCTATGATACTTCAACCTGAGAAGACAAAGGGGGAAAGAGCACTAATGAAGAGCAGAGACTGAGAACCACAATTCATTTGTTTGTAACCAAAAAGCCCTAACATAAAGTAATATAAAAAACACTCTTCTAGTAGGCTCCCTTCCCAACATGCAATCAGTGTAATTACAGGCAGAGATATTAGTTCACAAGATGGAAAGGATCTCACACACAGGGCAATAAAGTCTCTGCTCTCCTGTCAAATTTTCTTTTCTCCCTGTGCATTACCTTTGCTTTTCCAACTAATTTATTTATTTACTTTTCTCAAGTGTCCTCTCATTATAATTCAGTGTCTGCACTAGACTGGCACCTTGACTGACTGATTTCTTTTTTTCCCCCCTTATGTCCACGCTTGGTAAGCATTTACTAGTAATTAAAGATTTCTCTAGTTTATTCAAAGGCTCCACAGATAATCAACGGGCAGTGACTTTGACTGATAGTTACTCACGAAAACTGGAAAACTAAACCTTTAAGTGAATTTTGTTGAAGAAAAGCTCTGTAGATAAGTTCCAAATTACAACTGAGACATGTTTATACCACATACCAGTGTTGCTTAGAAAGATGGTACAGACTACCGGAGATCGGCACCATGAAAAAGCTTTGCTGCCACCATCTGAATTTGCCCTGGGGTATGTCACCTTCTCAATACTACTTTAGACTCCTTAGTGGTATGACATATTAACTAAAAATCCATACCAACAAAACTACAGTGAAGCAACCTTCATTGCTGAAAGATTAAGACAGAAAGCAAATCTCATGGATTTAAAAATAATGAGATATGACAAAAACCAACAGCAATGGCAAAAAGGTAAGAACAGGTAAAGGGTCTCCATGGGTCACCACTGCAAAACATTATTTCTGTGTACATACACTCGATTTAGTGCTGGTTACATGAGGTGTATAGTAACACAAAAGCTAATAAGTCACTGCCTTGGATGACAGCCTTAGCACCTGTGCTTCATCAAACAGCAGGAAGCCTTGTAAATTACCTAGAGAAGCAACTCATGACCACACAGCATGCCTGTGAGAATCTTGCAAATCCTGTTTCAGCACACTGATCAGGTTAATTTTGTTTTCAACATTATTAAAGCCCACATAAACACTTTATAGTACTATTTATCCTTTTGCTCCAATTACTGTTTTTAGGATCACTTTTACTTATTGTGCTAACAGAGATTCATTATTTCTGATTTTTGAGATAGTGCCAGCATGTCTTTGACAACAGTCTGGAACACCTACTAATTGAAAAGGAAAAGTAATGGCTAGAGAGGGATGTTATAGAAGACCCTAGGTACTTGTATTTGAGGATAGATGGATTGTTTATTTACATGTGAAGTGACAGGAAAACTTTCAAAAGTATTTAACTTGGTACTGAAAGTCTTTGGTTTCTCTTTTTCTTAAGTTAAATTGCACCAAACATTTTTTCACATCTATGAAATTTCTTAGAGTTGAATAGAAATATTAGATTATATGTCAGCACTGAGGAGAGAAATTCCACTGACGTGACCAGACTTCTATTGATATCAGGAAGGAACAGTGTCACAATGTCTTGGTACTATGCAGACAAATGTGAAACTTAAAGTAACTTCATGGGCTGCATCTCAAATCCTAGTCTGGAAATGTTTGCGATAATTCTGAGATTCCTAGCGAATTAAAGGATTTTATGCAGATGTAAAATGTTTCAGAACAGAGAAAACATGAAAGAAGTCATAATATTAAATTATATGAGTTAATTCAAAGGATTTAAAAGTATTTGGAGCTAAAATCTACCATTAATTCTACCTTTAAGCAAATAAAAAAAAAACTAATTTGAGCAGAGGATACACAAATGGCCACTAGTAACACAGACAAAGGCTGCAGTAAAATTCCTGGTGCGTTGAACACTTATTTCTGAGTTCTGTTTAATAATACATTACTTTACACCTGAGACAAATTTGGTCATTTTCTTCTTCCTTCTTTTGAAGGCTAGACAAGAAACACACTAGAAACTTCTGCCACAAGAGATCTTGCAGTGGAAGGGAGCTACATGAACTCATTTTTTTAAAAAAGCAGAAGGCAAGTTCAAAGAAATGTGACTATCCACAGGGGAAGGCAGAAGTCACATTCAATTTGTTCCACAACTTTCAGCTGCCACTACAGAAAGTGTCTCCCTTAGAGGCAGTCTTTACCTTTACATAAATACCAGCAGTGTTCTTTATCCTGAAGGCTTAGGCAATCACTCAGTTATCCTGAATTCATGCCATGAAAGCCACTAAAGAAACAAGACTTTCAACTCAATCAGAATCTCTGTAGGAAGGCACCATAGAACCAAGTTCAGTGCTCACATGGCTGAGATCTGTTGCAACATTTTGTAACTGGGTAGAACCTCCTAAGTAACGAAGATGCCATTGCCATAAATATAGCACTGCTCCAGACCAAGAAAGGAACATGAGAAAAACAGCAGTAAAGTCAAGCCATAGTCCATCAAGAACAGGATGCTGAAAGGTCATGCTACATGACAGCAAGCTATAGGCCAGGCTTATTAACCGTAGCTAACATCATCTATCAAGGAGGTTACCATCAGACCAGAATAGAGCTCTGCCATCAACCACTATTCTGGCCAGAAGCTACGGTTTCGCCCTTCACCTAGAGGCCTTTATTCCTAGCTGTAAACTTAATATAACCATGTCTTCTTAAAGTATATCTCCTTTTTGCCCTCTTGACAAGACAGACTTGAGCAGATTCTTTCCACTCACAGAAACGGACAACAACCATAAAAATGTGTTTTACATCAGCTGGAGTACATCAACAGCAGGTCATTATCCAAGGAATATCATGACAGCATTATAGCCTGAAGACTGTAATGAGAACACCTTATAAAAATGGCATAAAGACTGTCCACTCTCCTTTTGGTCTGTATTATTAAAAACATTTCCAGCAATTTTTAGTTTTCCTTAAGATGGCTCCATATGTCACAGGACTGGGGTTCACAAGATCAATGCTTCAAAGTTTCTGAAAACTGCAAATAAATTGCAAAGAATTTTCAATCTTCATTTCAGCCTGTATTAGCAATCTGCCATTCTACTCATGTAATTGATAGGCCATTCTATTTGCTTCTCAACTTTCTGCTAACTTCACTAAGCCTCACTAAAAAATTGTCATTCACAAGTGAAATAAATTCCCATGCAAAACAGACTGTTAGGAAGACCATAACGGATAAAGCTTAACATTGTCTTACCTTACTGTATAAGCTCTAACAGTCCTGCTAACCTAACAATCATTCTTTATAGAAAGTGTCTGATTTATCCCTCTCAGTGAGGAAACCAGGTACAAAAAAAAAAACAGAGCAGGGAGCCCAAAGAATTAAAGAAATAAGCAATTACTATCTGCTGCTCATAATTAGGAGTATGAGCAGCTCCATGCAGAAAGAATACCCATTATGGAGCAAAAGAAAAGTACAGACATTAGTCATGAATTCAAAGATCATATAGACAGCTACATTCCCACAACTTATTGAGTTGCTAATCAACTGAGCAGCAGTCACAGTGTATGTGCATGATTGTGGCCAGCTACATATGAAAACTGTTAGCTCAAACCACAGAGACAATTTTAATTCACACTTGAATCATAGTGAAAATGTGCAGTGAGCTGGGTACTACAGCTGAGCTGATGCATGTGAAGTGATTAAAGTAAACGCCTGAGCTCTTAATAAGGCAAAAGACATAAATACTAGGTCCACAAAGCAGGGACAACATTTAACAGTGTAAAAGCAGGAAAAAAACCTGAGATTACATAGCTAGAAGTGGATCTATTTTTTTGCAGGACTCACAATGTGTTTATAAAAATGAATTATTAAAGACTGTACCAACGGTCCTTTTACAAGCTACCAGCCCAGTCAGATATTGGTATTTGTAGTCACTGGTGAAAGCCTTAAAATCATAGAATCATAAAGGTTGGAAAACACCTCAAGGATCATCAAGTCCAACTGTCAGCCCAACACCACCTAATCCACTAAACCATGTTCCGAAACACCTCATCTACACGTTTCCTGAACACCTTGTTGGCGCCTTTGAGCTGGGGGTGACAACCTTGCTTAGCAAAAGTTTGTTCTTGCTTAGTGAGAGGAGTAAAGCCTCTGGTGCATTCTTTGCTTCTTCTTATCAGCAAGGAATAGGATTCTTGCCTATTGCCTTTTTTACAACCAAGATGTCTGAGACAGCCCAAGGCCTCCCCTTCTCAGAGCCCTTGACAGCCAGTGAGTCCTTTACAGTCAGGTGTTTGTAGAGCTGGGGCGGTGTTGGTGCAGTTAGAGCAAGTATGAATTCTGAAGTTGGGGGTTTTGGCAGGGAGGTGGTTCTAGACCATGTTCTAGATCACTTTATGGTTCTAGATCAGAGTCTAGATTGAGCTCTAGATCACATTAAGGTTCTGGATACCATTCTCGATAACTTGATTATTCTAAGTCTAACTCTGGAGCTCAAACTAGATAAATTTGTGGTTCTAGATAGCATTCTGGATACCATTCCAGTTCACCTGATTGTTCTGGAGCTCATTATAGCTATTTCTGAAACTCTAGACAGCATTCTGGATACCCTTCTAGATCACTTTATGATTCTAGATCTAGGTCTGGAGATCACTATGGAGCTCATTCTAGATAATTTTTTTTCCTAGCAGAATGTTACCATTCATGACCATTTTTGTAAAAAAAAACCATACCCAATGAATGCAAAAAAAATAGCTGCCTGTGATAGCTTTTTAGCAGTTCAACGAAACAATAAAAATTAAAATCTTCCAAAGAAATCTAAAATATTTGTCTAATGGCTTAACTGCATATTTTAAAATATAGGGGTCTCTTACTGCTCATGCACACTGGCTATAAAATAGTTATGTGTTACACTATGATAGTTATGCTATCATACCAGTATATTTAGAAACAGTATCAACAGCATTTGCGACTCCTTTATTTCACAAAAAACTACGGACAAAATAGCAGTTGGAAAAAAATTGCAAACCGTGCAAGAGGGGCAATCTAGAACCACATCATCACTGCCACTGCCACACCAAGTGAGAAGCCAAGAGAGTATAGATATGATTCAATCATGCTGCAAGTTCAACTCAGTAGGAAAGAAACATTGCCTGGCAATAGCTTCCACAAGTGCTCAGTCTTTCCTTAACCACTCTTACTAATCTTAGAAAGCTGTCAGACTTCCTGCTTCCTTCCTCTTCAGACAGGTACTAGGAACACCCATCTTCCCTTTGGATACATTAAAGGGTTGTGGAAAAGGACACTGTATCCCTACAACGGACTCTGCTTTCAGACTTCCTCACAGGCTTCCACTGAAGTTTATGGCCAGCTCCAGCAAAAGATGTCACAGCTGCAGGGTACAGAGTCCTTCTCTGTTACTCACACCTATGCTAGCCCCAGCAGCACTCTGTCCATGAAGCTGATAGCTACAGCAGCCCATCACTCTCACCACTCAAGCCAAAGGACAGAAGTGAGACCTTAACGTTTGTTTTTTTCATGACGAGACAGATGCATCCTCCTTTCCCTCTCCTAGTAACCACTTCATACAAAGCTTTAGCATGCACATTGCTTCACAGAGGCCAAACAGCAAATTTCTCTTGAACATGGCATCTTTTGATCCCCTGAAGCCTTGCATGCCAGCTGGGATTTACACACATAGGTAAAGTGGGAGCAGAGAAATTGTTTCATTACAGCCTACATTGTGTCTACAAATAAACGGCTGCATGCTGCAGACCTTCTCTTTTAACCAACAAAGCCAGCTATGCATTTGCAAAAGGTTACACTGTATTTTTTACAAAAATTTTCCCATTTAGATTGATCTAAAATGAACTTTCCTGCATTAGACTGCTAACCTGCAGAACATTCTGGTTGCAGCTTTTATCGATTCCACCCAATAGTATTTTGACAAACAAGTTTAACATTGAAACCAACAGTTGCAATTTGGCTACCAGGAGTTTTCTCTCTTTCATTTTAATAGTGTTTCTGCCAGCACTCGCTGTTCTTGTTATTCAAGGTACAGCAGCCATAACTCATGTCTGCCGGGGCATTATTGTATGTATACTTTGGAGTAAAGAGGGTTCTTACGATGTCTAATATGATGTCCTCTGCAATCTGTTATCAGAGTATGAATCACCTTGCCAGTTAATCATACTATTATGAATGCTGAAGACATGAAAACCAAGAGGGACTGAAATGCGTATATTCCCAGATTAAGAAAAGCTATTTGAAAAATACAGGCAGACTAGCGAAGATGGGTTTTGAACTGTGTTAGATTGGTGCGCAAAAATGAAAAATTTTAATCAAAAAGGCTTTTAGCCTTATTTGCTTGTAATGATACCGGGAAAGAAAGGGAAAGAACAAGCAAACTTCCATCTTCTGCTAAAAATGGTGCTTTAAGGGGAGGAATTCAGCACATTTGGATGAAATCCAGCATAATTAAAAACAATAGATAAATATATCAACCCTCTATTTACCTGCACTGTCATTTTAAGCTAGAAAAGGCTGATGTATTTAATCAGTCTCATCATCAGTACTGCATAGCATCATCAATCTCTTGCTTGTTTATGCGTTAGTGTTCATTTTGCTTTCCTTGCGTGTACTTTGCTGCCACCTCCAGGATACTGTGGTTATAAGATTGGAAGTTTAAAACGACCTGTAATCGACTGAAGGTTACTTTACTCTGAGATGCAATATTTCAATTTGGAAGCATGGCTTTAGTTTCATTTAAAAAAAAAAAGATGACAAAAAATCCCTTTGCAGTCAACATTCACAAGCATGGATGTCACGATGACTTACAATGCAAAAGCTGCAGGCTGCTTGTTAGAAAAGTAAAATAGTGCTTTAAAATAATAGCCTATTTAGCATAATGCTAAATTACACAGGAAACTCTATAGAAAGATATTTAAGACATACATTCATTCTGAAGGAGTCTTCTGTGATTGTTATGCTACCTAATTGCAGGAAAAGTGTAAACACACATTCTTAAATGTAATTTACAGGGTTGGTCTTTAGACAGGTTACTTTTTTTTTTTTTTTTTTTTTTT